>VUQS01076714.1:12219-34589 GCA_015108495.1 Heterochromis multidens
CAGGAAGTGACACACACACACACACACACACACACACACACACACACACACACACACACACACACACACACACACACACACACTTTCAACACTGGTGAAGTGTAAAGGCAGTACTGTGCAGGGGGTCTGTCTCCATGTTGAAGTCTAGCCAAGACTCAGTTATACTAAAGAATGAGTGTGTGTGCGTGTGTGTGTGTGTGTGTGTGTGTGTGTGTGTGTGTGTGTGTGTGTGTGCGTGTGTGGTTGTGTGTGTCTGTGTGTGTCTGTGTGTGTGTGTGCACACGCACGTTCCTCTGAGTTCAATTTGATTTCTAGTGCCCATGTAACAATGAGAGGTAATAAACTGAGTAATGAAAGAAAATGAGCCATGATGGTTTTAACTGTATTTTGGGATCGTTTCTGTGTCAAGAGTGGGAAAAAAAAGGGACACCTGCAAGGAGCCATGCATACAGAAGTCAGAAAAGAGGAGAAAGAAAGAAGCTGGTGTCTACCAGAATAGTGCACTTCCCCCACTTTTTCTCCACTACTTACAAGGGAAAGAAAAGTGAGCTTGATTTGGGGCTGTGGCACAGCATATCCGCCTCCCAGCTTCCAGGCTCCTTTTGATGAGGCTGGACCAGGGCAGGAGCACCGGTGGCTTCAGGGCAGGGGGAAGACTAGTGTCTTTATGGTAGAAGGAGTACTATCCATCTGGGTAAGGCCGTCCAATGTGGGGTCTGCACCTGGGAGCTAAATGCCTCGTCTGTGTGGAGCCATTTCCTGCGGCTGACAGACAGGAAGACACCTCAGCCAAACTCCTGGGTTAATTTATCCCCCTATACAGGATGAAAAATACACCCAATGTGATACCACTAAAAAAAATAGGTTATGAACTCATTTTTTGGGATGGGCAGCTTTAACTAAAGTCGCTAATGCGGTTTTTACATAAAAGAAACAAGTTTACAAAATGACTGTAATAAACACAAGGTTTCTTTCTTGCTTTTCTTTCCTCGTGGTTTCTTGGTTTTGTCTTTAGTTGTGATTCTAAAGCCACAACTCTCCAGTATGGTGAGGACTTATTGTTTGTGCTTGTTTGTTTTTTAATAGATATAATGACATACATACATGTTTTAGACTTTTATGAAATGGACAAAGTTTACAGTAAACATGGTGTTAGTTCATATTTTATTTTCTGAGAATTTATTAGGACTCTAATTAGCTCTAGTGCAAGGAATCAAAACAACATTTAAGAAATTCACTCAAATTAAATAGAAAAAAAAAAAATCATTAAGTCATACTGTTGCAATGTAAATGGCATTTATGAAAAAATTTAGTTCACAAAAATGTAACCTTAGTTTGGTATTATTGTTTGTTTTGTTTTGTTTTGTTTTTTAATAGGACGTTTTATTGTTAATGAACAATCACCAAACACTGTGAGAAATGAATTAACTGTTTGGACCACTCAAAAATAAAAATTTTAAAAAGTGACATTTTCTTAAATCTCAGAGCAGATATTTTATTGCTGAAACACAAACAAACCAGACAATTATGAATCCACCTCTATGAACGTAAAGGATAAGATTCACAAATTCAGTCAAGCAGGAGGCTTGTTGCTGCCGCTGACACAGTGTTGACTCGATGGAGTCAGTTTACATCAGGTGTCTGATTGAGCACTGAGTTAAAATATTTGTTGCATCAGCGGCAGGACTTTTCATGTTGTTAATGTTTGAAGGAGGTTTTTCAATTCCCCAAGCTGGCACAATTACGCAGCTGTTCAGTGTGTCCTCTTCTGTTTGTCACTACCTTTCCTGGTTGTGTACAGTTTCTATCTATCAATCAATTAAAAAAAAATCTAAAACAGCAGTTTCATTTTTCCTTAATAATGTTCACATTTCAGAACTCTCACTAAGGCTGAACTACCAGCTGTCAAAGTCCCTGCAAGAAATATATGTAATTATGATGCAATGTGCCATGTCCCAAGCTCATTTCTGCCTTAATGCCCCTTAGCTGGTGAATACTGCCATACACCTTTACAGTTCTCAGTTTCTGTATTGCTTTTTTCCTATAAAGTTATCACCTTATTATTACCGTTTTTTGCCATGACTCTGGGGTTTAAAGCACCATATGCATCAAATAACCCAAAGTCAAACTATAGTAGAAATCAAAGATTGAATTTGAACTGATTGTAAGCATATTAAAGCTTTTTGATAATTATTTTATCACTACACAGTAAGCTACGCTAGCCACATGCTAAGTTCTAATAAAGGGTGCAAGGGATAAATCTGAGTTAGTCAACTAGTATATATTTAAATTCACAGCATTAAAAATGATCTGCAAATGTTGCCTGTGTCCTGTCATATTTGCATGTCTTTGGCTTACAAGAAATATTTAATTCTGTTTTATGAACTTTTTGAAACTGTAGCCAGCTAAACCGTTAGATGTGGCACACCTGCTACAAGCACATTGTAAACAGAAGACATTTTGGGCTGTAAAAGAGTCTAATGAGAAATTAACAGTTGCCAGTGACTGATTTTCTCCATGTGTCCCTGCGGATAAACAGGTGCAGCAGCAACAATGGAAATATAACAGAGCAGGACTTCTCAGAGGGAAAAGGCTGCTCTGCATCAAAGCAGAGACGGAGGACACACTCATCTATTCGCCCTAACTCCTGCTCTGTGAGGCCTAGCCAAAGACATGAGAAGATTACAAGCTGTTAATAAGGTGGAACCAATTGGCTGAAGGTCTGCTTTTGTCCTTCCCAGCATGCTTTGTGAGCACTGGCCTGGGATAGTCGGCATTTGGTGCTGATCATAGTGTGGCAGGGATAATGATGGTGGAAGGGGTGGAAGGTTTTAGCCCTTGGGCCCTTTGTGAAAGAGAGCCTAAATGCTTCACTTTCAATAGCCGCACACGCTCAGTTGGTCACGGCTGTTTAAATACAGATGGACATTTACCACATTCATATTTCATGCTGCTAACTGCTTCTCTGACACCTTTAACTGTTTCATGTTTTGAATTTTTTTTTGCATGGTATTTCTGCATCATCCTGATGTCTGCTGTTAATCTGAATGACTTTTAGAATAATTGTGCTGTTGTTGTTTTCTCAAATGTTACACTGATTTGTTAGCAACTGTCAAATTAAAGTACTTAACCGTTTCATTGTGGTCATTTACAATGACCCCAAATATAACCTTACATAGTGATTGTCTATTCTTATAGCAGATGTTTCTCTCTGAAACAATGCCACCAGGGATTTGTAGAGTGTCTGCTAATAGGACAGTGTTAGTTAAACCACCCCACCCACCACCACAAAGTAACCTTAAAACCCCCGATCCTATTTAAGCGTGACAATGATGAATTCACTGATACTAAGGAATCCTTGTCCAGAGTCAGACACACAGCTTCTTCTTCTTCTCCCCACTGAAGGCAGGAGCACAGTTTAAGTCTAAATGTTGTGGGGGGGTTGAGATATTTCTTTTTAGGTTCTATTAGTGGTACAAGGCCAAGGGTGGGTTTTCAGGGGTTATCCCCATCCTAATGGAGGGTGGTGCCGTTCGACCAAAGTCACTGTTAAAGTGAAAGGCCATAGCAGTATGATGGATGAGGATACATGTCCCAAAAATTAGACTTCCTGCAATGAAGCAGTTGACAAAGCTAAAAGGAGGGAAGACAATGACATGTGTCTTCCCTCCTTTCAAAAGAAAAGAGACAACAAACCAACGGCTAGCAGCTGGGATGGAATATTTGTGATGTGTTTTGGGAAGGAAAAACTTCACTATTAACTCTGACTCTGACTCTTTCGTATTTTAATGGTTGAATGTAGTTTAATTCAAACTGGATCACATTTTCTTACTTCTGGATGTCATGTCTATCAGTAAAAATGACATTGTTCTTATTACAATTACAAGCTCAAAACTATGAATGCAAAAGAAACAACATTGAGTCAGGTTTTTTTGTTGTGGTTGTAATAATTCAGTGCACTCAAATTCAGATGTTACTCTTTATTTTTACCTCCGAAGACGATTACAAATAGTGGGGAATCTTATCTTATTTCTTTCCCAGATAGCACTCTGTAGCCTTGACATGCATTACTTGGTAGTTTTATATAGTAACAATCATTAAAAGCACTGGAAGAAAAAGAAAAAGAAAACAGAGTCTTGCACACAGTCTAATTGAGGTTGTCCTTTGATGCATCCGCTTGGAGATGCATTGTGGTTGGCCAGCTGGGACACCACAAGGCAGGAGCAGGACACGGTGCAAGGATCACATCTCCCAGCTGACTGGGAAACACCACAGGAACTCACCAGGAAGTACTGAATGATACTGCTAGAGGAAGAAGGTATGCAGCACTTTGATCACCCCTGTAGGTTGTAGGTAGGTTCGATAGGCTTTGGATCGATGGAAACTTTGTTCATAAGAAACTTGTTTCAGATTCTGAAAGTTCTGTGTTTTCCCCCACCACCTGATCACAAGAAACTTAACACAGCTGATTTTAACACAATGTTCAGATTTTTCCAAATCTTGTCATGCCAGGCTGGCAGATGGATGTAGTGGATGTAAGATGATTCTTTGATGGACACATCTGTTAGCCTACACCCTGTATCACACACAAACACACACAGTTACCTTCCCCCTCCCCTTCTCTCTTCTATGCCTTACAACCTCCTCCTCCTCAGCTCATTCACCTCCTACAGTGCTCCTGCTCCTCACAGACTCTCAGCACATTAAAATTCCCACTAGGACCGGAGAGATCAGACTGAAGCTGCCACTTTCCTTTCCTATTCAGCCTCCACTCTCTTCAAACCGCAGCAGGTTCATCACAGATGTTTCCCAAACTTAGGTCTGGCCTCCCACTGAGGACTTTTAACTACTGTGATAATGAGAGTGAGAAGTGACTGATACATATCCCTTTTTTTTTTAGCATTTCATTAAATAAATGCAAGAACTTACTATGTTTGTCTTCAGTTTTCTAGCGAATCAGGTGACAGCCATTCTGAGTGTGGTGCTAATTTGATTTATGAAACCCCAGGGAAGCAACAACGCTGAGAGCTGACATATGTTGCAGCGCAACATGATAGCAGGCTTCAGTAACTTGACAAATAGGGGTTGTAGTTATTAAAACATCTTATGGCGGCAGGACCGCACTGAAGCCAGAAAATGACTGTGCAAGCCTTCAAACCACAGAAAGACAGAAAAGGCAGTTTTGCAGCTAGTTCGTTATTCAGTGAGGGTTAAGCTAAATGCTTAATAATGTTGGCATGCAACAAGAAGTGTGATTCTTGATATGGGAAACCATTGTTACCTTCCCATTGTTCTTCACTGCCAGCTAATTACAGCGGGTGGGGGGGTAAAGCACTCGAACAAGTTAGTTTTCTCAGGAACTGATCCAGTAGCATAACAGGTTACTTTTTAATGGCCGTAATACCGAATACAGCTTACAATGATAATCTGTAATCTCATTAAACATTTGTGTTAAAATCATATCTTATCAAGAAGTTTTTGCCTACTTAGCCAAACCAGGGGCCCAGTTACCATGACAGTGTATCATCAAATCGGTAAAAAGCCTAACACTGATCATTTTGTAGGAAATCAGAGACTTGTTTATGATTGGTTTATTAAGAACAGCTACAGTATGTTTGGATGTAAAATTGCCAATGCCAGGGAACAGACGTGAGCGCGACATGGTCAGCAAACCATATGGGACATAATTCACAGGGTATCTCAGAGTGAAAGTCACACAATATGAGAGTAAAACATGAGATTTTTTTAAGAGATGTGAGAAAATAGGGAGCAGATAAAATAAATTCTCAAGATAATTCTCACTTGTGTGCAGACAAAACTCAAAGCACTTTATGGAAGTAGAATAATTTTGGATACAAAGTCAAGAGAGACACAGATAGATTCCCTTTAACAATATTTCCGGAAATTAGCATTTACATTTTTGAACTGTATTCTTAGATTATATTCCTTCATACACATGGTACTTTGAAATAAAAAATGTATGAAGGTGGAGCTTTGTGCATATATTTCAATTCAATTCTATTAAATTTTATTTATATAGCGCCAAATCACAGCAAAAGTCACCTTAAGGCACTTTATATTGCAAGGTAAAGACCCTACATTATTATAAAAGTACACATAAGTGTGCTAAAGGGGTATCTAATCACTTGATCATTCATCCACCTTAGCCTTCCTAATCAACAGCTCAAAAGACACAAGGATAACAGCAATGAATATTAATTTGTTATTATATTTCATATTTGTATGCATGTATGTATTTACTTATCTCGTATTGGGTGACAGGTGCACACACCATAGCATATCACTCTCCTGAATGGCATTTAGGAGACCCTCATCTTGGAGTCATTCAAAGTGTTATCCAACCACCAGACAACTGGTCCCCTCTGGACCCCATCACACCCCTCTGAGACCTCTGTGTTTCTGCAATGGCTGATTCATATCCCAGTCCTGCACTCCTCAGATTCACTTTGATGTTTAATCCCATCCTGGCTGTGTCCTCCTTCAGTCCGCGGAGCCACTCGGCCAGTCATGAATATCCAAAGGTCTGCTTACTTGACAGGATTATCCCTCCTTTCAAAGCCAGTGAGGACAATTCTTCAGCCACAAAAAACACACTCAATGGATCTTCTGCTCTCTCGCTTTGTTTCTTTCGTTTTCCTTTACTCTTTCTCTCTCTCCCTTCTGTCTTTGTCCCCCTGGGCTTTTACTAAATACATTGATCCATCCAATCGAAGAGTTCATCTGCTGTTCTTCATAGATTATCAGATGTACACACAAAAGTAAAAACAAGAACCACTCAGGGGATTTTAAGAATTTCGCATAAGTCTCCTGATATATTTATGGATGCTACTCAGTTCTACAACTTCACAGTTTTGCTTATGATATGCAAAGCTGTCTAACTTAAAACTACAATATCAAAACAAGTCAAAAATATGTTTAAATGAACAGAAAAGGGCTCTGACTCAAAGGCTAACAGTCATCTTTATCACTGAGTCTCAGGTCAGTATTTCTGTCAGACTTGGTGAACATGATTACCGTTCAAAATGTACAACTTTTAGAGCCCCCAACTAATGCAATTTTTTCTCTTAAATATGACATTTTATCACTCTTAAACAGCAACCCCTGAGGGTAAGAAGTGTACAGGGTTACACACTTAACTTTTTGTCACTGGGTGCTCATAGTTCACTCAGTGCAGTCGAACTTGTCAGCGCAGACAAGTGTGTAAGTATGGAAGTACGCCATTTGAGACACAGCACATTAGAGCCAGTCGCCCACAATAAGTCTTATTTTAATAATGCTGACCACACTGTGATGGTTCCCACTTGGTTAGCAAGGCTCCTCAGTATGATGAAAAAGTTTCTTAAATTTATATACTTCCAGACAACTGAGGAGACTGTTGTACTGCATTGCTTCTGCCTTGTACTCATTGTTGAGAGTACAAGCTATCTTACAGTCTTAGCGTCTTACTCTGAGCTACGTTGTTGTTCCAGAGTCCTTAAGAAGACAAATCCTAAGGACCATAAAAAGTTGATGTAAAACAATCTAAAATAGAGAGATTAAAATCTCAAATCAGACCTCTTTCTGCTTCACTGAGCATTAGCAAAACAGAGGGAAATACCTATTTCAGGTATATTAGAAGAAAAACACACTATTGACTGAATCACTTATATAATGGTAAATGTGAATATAGTTTAAACATTCACTGACTGATTTAGCAATATACTGATTAAATATAATCCCATTTTGGATTCAGGAGACAGACACCCTCTCTACTTTTAAGATTAGGCTTAAAACTTTCCTTTGTGATAAAACTTATAGTTAGGGCTGGATCAGGTGACCCTGAACCCTCCCCTAGTTATGTTGCAATAGGCTTAGGCTGCTGGGGGCTTCCCATGATGCACTGAGCATTTCTTCTTCACTCATGTCTATTCATGCTCTATGTGTTTTTACACCACAAATCATTAGTTATTAATAAACTCTGGCGTGCTCTCTCCCATGGTGTGTCTTTTGTCCTGTCTTCCTCCCCTCACCCCCAACCGGTCACAGCAGATGCCTGCTCCTCACTGAGCCTGGTTCTACCAGAGGTTTCTTCCTGTTAAAAGGGAGTTTTTCCTTCCCACTGTTGCCAAGTGCTTGCTCATAGAGGGTTGTCTGATTGTCGCTAATATTGTAGGGTCTTTACTCCACAATGTAAAGTGTTCTGAGGGACTGTTGTTGTGAATTGGCTCTATATGAATAAAACTGAATGTAATTGAATTGAATATTATTATTAATATATATAATATTATTATGAATAGTGTGAAATCTTGATTACATTTTTCCATAACTTATACTTTTTTGTACCTGTAGTTACTAATAAATCTGTACAATTATAAAAACACAAAAACTAACTAAGTTAGCCTCACTTTCCATTGCTCTGTTGTGAGAACAAAACGTCGGTAAATACCTTGGAACAAGGTGGGTATCCAGTTCCTGATTAACAGTGAAATTATGACTTGGATGCTGGTATGAGCCATTAACAACTATGTCATAGTATGGATGAAGTCTCAATATTGCACAACACCAGAAAAGTATTTATTAATTTAAAAAAAAATTCTAGCTGAACACTTTCTCTTCTAATTGATGTAAAATGATATATAAAATCATCATTAAATCATTCTAAGGAACATGTAAAAATTTTAACCTACATTTTAAGCTAAGTAACCACTTGTTGCTTATCTATCTATACAGTGACTTCACTTAGTGTGTTAGAGTCCATCAGTGGTTTAATGCTGGTAAAAAGTGAGCAGATGAAGCTGTTGGAATAAACACCAGTCCCATGGGAAAGGGTGACCTTTGAGGTCTCATATTTACCTTAGAGCTCCATCTATTTTCTTGTAAGAGTTAAATCCTGCCTTTGTCTCTGACAGCTTCTCTGTTTGTTTATCTTCTCTCTCTTATTCCTTCTTTTCTCCAATATAGACTCTGTTTCTCTTTCTGTTTTTCCGCCACCTTTGATGCATCCCACCAATGTTTAATCCTTTCAGCTAACACAACATGATATGCAGTGCTGAAAGGGTGTACATCTGTGCAGTGTTTTCAGGAAGGTTTAAATCCAGTTACAACAGTGTAAGACTGATGGCTCCCCTTCTGTCCAAAGTTATGAATATTTAAACTGTCACAGAATCAACCTCACACTCTCAGCACCAGTGGATAAGTCAGCCTGCCCCCAACAGTGGATAAGAAGCTGTTTATTCAAATCCAGTCACTAGGACATGAAGCCCAGCTGCTATTGGTCAGAGTGTTCACACAGAGCTGAAGAGATTCTACTCAGTGAGCTTTCCTTTTAACTTCAGTGACATGTTTATCTGGATGGTTCTAGAAAAACTCTCCATCTAACAAAATTTAAAAAAAAGAAAAACTAAACAGGGGCTAGAAAACAAAACTAAAGTTTTTACATGGGATATGAACCACACACTGGTTGACAGTCTTGTGATCTGTACCTGTATCACAACACTGTGTCTGTATCACAACACTTCATATATTCAAATGTGGAGATTTTTTTTTTTAATTCTCCTAAACAGAACTCTTTGCTCATAGCATCCATTTGGCTTCTCCAGTCCAGCACAGCGCCCTTATGTATATTTGAGAGATACTTTGACAAATTAACAGGATTCAGTGTGTTGGTAATAAAAATGACTTGGATATTTGGGACCAAAGTGTTATGATGCATCAGGACTAACTACACTATTTGTCCAAAACATTAAATAGTTCTTACAAAGCACATTTTGGGAGGAACCTAGCTGCTGCCAGGGTTAGGTCCACTGGTCAATATTCACATAGTGAACATGCCATGTCATTGTTAGTGCTTTGAATATTTTTTAAATATATCAAAATGTAATTAGGTTTCAGTTGAGATGAGCATATATATATATATGTGTGTGTGTGTGTGTGTGTGTGTATGGAAACACAAAGAGAAACAACAGTTCACTACACTTTGTTTTCTTCTAATTTATCATTTATCTGTACCTCTTATAAGATGCCATTTGTTGAGTAATAACAACGTCCTGATCAGCAAAACTCAGGAAATATCGTGGGCTCTGTAACTGAGACTGAGCAAAAGAGTAATGGGGTAGTAGGTGTGGGGGGTCTAATTATTTTTGAAATGTAACACTTTTTAATCCATGTTAACTGCATTTTGCTCTGACAAATGGTGCATAGACTGCTCTGGTGTTGGGACCCCTGAGGAAAAGCAGATGTTTCTGAGTGCTTCATGCACCACTAAAAAACTGTAAGTCTCTTTATGCCAAAGTTAAAAATAAAATGAAGTTGACTGAGAAGAAGGATTGCACATACTACTGTAAATAATAGTAAACTAGTAGTAAACTCTAAATCAAAACAGATCCCTTAAAGTCTAGATTTACTTGAAAATAGCACAAAGATAACTTATAATACATACAAAAGATCATATCAAACATTGAAAATGATAAATTAAATTGCTTTCTGGAAAGTAAATGTTGATATTGAATCTCACACCAGCAACAGATATTTTTAAAAAATGGGAAAGCTGCACTAAAAGGGTTCTGTAATACTAACATGATTTAGGTATGACAGGATGCTTCCAGATTGAGCATTTTAAATGCAATGATGGGAAGGAGTTCAGCGCTTTGGGAAAAACTGTGGGCAAAAAGTTCAACAATTTAATATTTCTTAGTGTTAAATTGCAAAAAGAAAAAAAATAGATTTCATCATCTAATGTATCAAAATGTTCAGAGAATTTGAAGAAATCAGGTACACAAGACTAAAAACCAATACTGAATGACGACGATCTTCAGGCCGTCAGGCATCACTGCATTAAAAAGTGACACAATCCTGTAACAAAAAAATAAAATATAAAAAATCACTGTATGAGCTCAGGAAAAGTTTTGAAAAACACTGTCAGAGCAATTTCTGTTAAAAAATCAAATAAAATCATGTATTAACAATATTCAGAAAAACGTTAATTGAAAAAAAGTTAATTGAAAAAAAAGTAAAAAGTTAATTGAAGAAGCCAAAGTGGAAAACTGTCCTATTGTATGATGAATCACCACATTCTCATTTCAGCAGGACAATGCCAAACTATTCTGCACTTATTACAACAGTGTCGCTCCGTAAGTGCAGATGTGCTAAGCTGGGCCGTTTTTTATGATGATGTTGCTTTTTTGCACACTGGCTCATTTTCATATATGGCTGACTGGGACTATAATGATGACATCAGTAATGTTATTAGAAACGGAAAGTTAAAATATATGCTGTAAAAAAGGCAGCCTAATAACAAGTGCACCAATAACTTAATGTACGCTACTTTGAAGTCCCTACAAATCATAGGGGCCACTCACACATGTGTTTATCGAGAATACTCCTTTTTTGGGACTTTGAGAATGTGTAAACAGAACACACTCAATCTGGAATAACTTGATAAAAAATGCCTGTGAACATAATCCAGGCCGAAATTCAAAGTATTAAAAGGCACTGAAAAGAGAGAACTTATGACATATCTGAAAGGTGATAGAGTCTGAAAAAAAGTGAGAGAAAAAACGTTGTATCGAGTCTTAGACAACCTGTAGAGAGGTCTGACTCAAATACCTAGGAAACTAGACGGAAGTGTACTAACTGATGTATCAAAACTGAGAAGCAAAGCATTCAGCATTTGGTTTTGGGAATGCCACAAGCATACACTGAACCTTTGGAAGAATGACTTCTTATAGTTTATGTGTAAATAAACTGTGTTTTTGTTGCATTGCGCAAAATTACCTCTTCCTCTCGAACGTCCTACAAAACACTGAAGGACTTTGAATAATTCAATTCCAGTAATGAGATGAATAAACAAATGCATGCATGAATATTCAGAGATTTAGTCATATCATTCCAGCATCAAAAGCTTTTGGAAAATATTGCAACAGCATGCACAATCTGCTATGCAGCTGCTTCATTTTCCTAAAGTCCACCGACGTTTACTCATCGCTGGCTTCTTTCTGCCAAAAGAGCTTTTTTGTACTCGTTTTTAGCGGCTGTTTACACTCGTGATTTGCAAAGGTGACTATTTCAAATGCTTTATGTTACTCACATTCCTGTTGTACAATTTAGAAATTAGCATTCATGTGAACAGATAAATTGTTCAGGAAGATAAATCCAGTTGGACAGACAGACAGGTGCCAATGGGCTAAAAGTCACCACTGTTTGCCTTTCGGAATGAAGCTCATTCTCCACCAGCTGAAGCCACATTGTGCACAACTGTGAATAATTACAAACAATGATTGTCATCCAGCAGGAGAGAAAAGCTCTGAAAAGTGTCTTTCATGTAGTTCATAAAATGACGATGAAATTAAGATTATTAAATGTGTTTACTTTGGGCTCTCCATTATATCTAAAAAAACCCCCAAAACAAAACAAAGTAACGTTTATACTCAAACTGAACTTTTTTTCATATTAATGAATTCCTATTTCATAAGATGCAGATAATGACTTTTATATAAGACTAATAGCAGGTTAAGATTTATTATTTGAATCCAGATATGCCTGCATAGATATATATATAAATATTTTCTGGTTCAATCTTGAATCTAAACTGCAATCATTGGGTTTCATATGGAGTTTTTCTTTTTCTTTTTCTTTTTTTAAACAAAACTCAAAATTTTAAAAAATAAAAATAAATTAAAAATGAGTGAAAATGTGTTCTATCTAAGGCGGGAAAATGATAACTTCGTTGGTCTGTTTTTCCCAGAACGATAAAACTTTTATTTGCCTTGCAGGTCTAAAGCCTAAAATTTAATAATTTGCTACTCATTAATGTTAAAAACATACCTTTATGTGCTAACTGATGATGTGTAATCATACTTGTTGTAATGTAATAATATTGTTCAGTTAACTTTAATCTCCTTTAAACATGTTTTTCCATTAAAAAAAAATTGAAAAACCAAACCACCACAAAAGGCTTTTCTTTTTTCAATATTCATCTTTATTTTACATTTCAAACCCCAACGAAATCAGAGATTCATCTGAAATTCCCATCCAAAATAAGTAAATAAATATCATTTTCAAATTTTTTTTTTTGTAATTAAAAAAATAAAGAAGTGGTCGTTGTTTGTGTCTGACAGTGAATGACAACCTACTGAGGAGAAAATAAGGAGAGAAGCATTGAATGAGATGGACAGAATAAAGCAGGTGCAAGATGTGAGGGGTGGGGTGGCGGAGTCTTCCCGGACATTTACAAGACTCTAATATATCTTCGACTATTTAAACAGAACAATCCATCTACATATTTACATCCTATATTTGTGGTTTGATTCAGTGTGGGGACTTTTTCCTGCAGTACCACAGAACGGAAAAACAAATATTTATCAGCGAATAAATGTGATCATCAAGAAACTACATGGAAACACGTATCTGGGCCATCAACGATTTCCAATCATGAGAAGACGTTTGTATGTGTTGCGGGAGCTCTGTGAAGAAAGACCTGTTAAAAAAGAGGTTAATTACCATGAAACACCGAGTTAGTTTCAAACACTAAAGTCCCAGTGAAGAAAATCAATGCATTGGTCTTAAATGCCTCCGTTGACGCAACGGATTCGGCAACAAAGATAAATAAAAGCGCGAAAAAGTGGGGAAACAGTCTGTAACACCCCGCGAAAAAAGTTCAGCTTTGCTTGGAGTCACTTAGAGTCGCTGGCCAGCCTCGGCATAGTGACGGTGCTCATGCTGGACACATGCGGAGGCGGGACTTGGCACATGCTGCACGGACAGGGCATGCCGGTGCCAACGCCCCAGTGCTGGAAACTGCTGCCCAGAGGCCCCGCACTGGCAGTGGGTGCTTTGAGAAGTCCGTGATGGGGTCTGACTGAGGTGACGGCGGAGATACCAGGCGCGGAAAGAGAGGCAGTGGAGACAGCCGCCGACGGGAGGAGCGGGTGATGCACTCCGGGGTGTGAGGCGTGTGAAGCCGCCGGGTGTCCCGGAACGGGGCCCGCGTGTGTCATAGTCCCACATGCTGACGGGTGGAAGCCGCCGTGGTGTCCGCTACTGCCGTAGATCTCGCTTACCAGCCGCTTCATCTCCTCCAGTGAGTTGCTCAACATCAGGATGTAGTTTCTCGCCAGCAGCAGGGTGGCGATTTTGGAGAGTTTACGCACCGATGGTCCGTGCGCATAGGGCATGACCTCCCGCAGCCCGTCCATAGCCACGTTGAGGTCGTGCATCCTTTTCCTCTCACGGCTGTTGATCTTGAGGCGGATTGCCTGCAGCTCGTTCTCTGAGAGGAGTTTACGGTCTTTCTTAGACCCCATCCGGAGGGCCAGAGCTTCCTCGTCGGCGGCAGAGAGGCCACGCAGACCGGGGATCTCGGACGGAGAGTCACTCTGTGTGGAGGACACAGCGCCGGAGAAGCCGTGCACAGACTTCTTCAAAGTGGACATGAAGATGTCATCCACCTCGGGAGAGGACGGTCTGCTTGACACGCGGCTTGTATCTGAGTCCATGATCCGGGTCTCACACACTTATCTGAAAAAAGTTAAAAAGTGAACTTCTGAGTTACTTTACTGAAACCTCAAATCCACATTTCACACCACCGCAACCTCATTTTTACCCATTTCAATTCTGAAAATGAGAATCTGATGTATTTTTTTCTTATTTTAAATCAATGTATGCCTAATCAAATATGTTAAAATAGAGGAAACTTTGTGATTTAACTTTGTTTCAGATTATTCTGTTTCCAATTATGATATAGCACAATCACAGAATGAAAAAGAAACAAATAAAATAAAAGTTATTTGTGAGTTCCCGATCTTTTGTTTATGCAGGATCCGATGATCCACGTCGCCTAATATTATCTCTGGGTTTTTGCTGAGAATAAATAAATCAGAAATACAGTCTGTGTACCCTGACACTAATTGTCAGGATACCTAATGAAAAATAAATAAATAATAAAACACCTACCGACAGCGTTTCCTGGCGCGATGAGGAGAAAACCTAAACGTCTAATCCACTTGTAACTCCAAATCGCATCTGACAGCCCATTTGGCACGCCTGCGTGCATCCGCGGGGTTTTATAGCTGGTTGGGGTGCACAGAGGCCGGGTCACCAGGACAACGCAGTTTCTGTCCAGGCTGCCTCCCTGCGACCAATCAGCTCCGCGCAGAGGGAGGAGAGAGGGAGAGGAGGGTGACGGAGGGACCTCCAGCCTGATGTAATTACCAACACCCAGCATCACTATTAAGTGAAATCAGACACACTCCCTCCTACATATGCCCCCTTCTTGTGAAAATATTGGCCCGCTTGTATGGATGGATTTTTATTACAATAAGTCATAGAATAAGCCGCATTTTTCCCCCTTTCATAAGTGAAAAGTAATTAATGAAAAATGATACAGTAAATCAAACTTCTTTTTAAATTATTAGCCTAATGTATATTAAACCATTTTTTATTTTTTAAACTGTGATTAAAAATGATTTTAAATTGTGTTTAAATTTAATGTATCTTATTTTTTTTTTTTATAAATCTGGAGTAACCTACAGAACATTTCGGCTTGTTTTGATCATCAATTCGTTCTGTCTCCCTCTCTATTTTTTAATGTATTAGACCATAAAATGATGTTGCCCCTTCAGCTGAACAGAAATTACCAATCGAAGCCTAATAAGCAGCGCAATATGTTTCCTGTTTGTCGGCCAACAGCTGCCGTTGAAGTGCATCTTTAACGTTAATTAATGAAGTGTGTAAAATTGTCTTTAACGGTTATGATCCGCAATATTTCAATTAGACTGCAGTGAGCGCTCAGACGGCCTCTGAGTCGTGACATAAGGGCCTGAACCGGTGGTCTGCACTCGGACTTAACTGAAACTGACAGCATGCATTGTCCCAAAATATGACAAGTGTTGTGCAGTCGGACGCAATCAGCTCTAATTGCCTCTACAAGTTTATCTGTTTTCATAAGGCTGAGGTGTAGTAGCTTTGCTGTCATTAATTTTTCTGATTCATAGAATTTTTAATTTTCAGTGGGTTTTTGTTTTTGTTTACCTTGATTAAAAAGCAGAATAGCAATGACAAAAGTAAAGTAAAAACAGCTTAACCAAGTGGCATAAGAGTTCAACAGGGCAATGTCAAAAAGAAAAAAGGTATTTATTTATTTATTTATCCCCACTAAGTTTTATTGAACGAAAGACTGTTGCCATGGTTACCCTCAGTTTAATGTGTCTTGCGCACTGATTTAGCAAAGTGATTGACCGGAACTAAGTTTGTGTTCGATTTTACGGTCAATCAGAAAATTTGGCATCCTAACCGTCATCCTTCAGTTAGGACTCCTTCAGGTGTCGAAAAATCAAGGTCATTACCGGGTGAGTGTGCTTGTTTGAGTGTGTACACGCACGACCACCCCCGCCCCCGCCCCCCCTCCCTTTTTTTTTTCTCTCCCTTATCCTTATATATTTGCTAGTTTGGCTCCTCCATTGCGTTCGCGTGTTTAGGCCTGCTCCCGTTAAATAAGATTATGGTAATGAAGTGGCATTTTAAATAAGGAGGTTTGTATCCTTGCCACCGCCAGCTTCATTAGACATTCCCACAGTCTCAGTGTTGCAAGTGGATTCATAATGAGACACATGCTCTCCTCTTCTGCACGGTTTCTTTTTACCTCTTGCATCCTTATTTCACCCTTTACTTACCACACTTGAGATCTACCACGAATTTGATGAATCAGGCAAGAATGTAATGAGATCTTGAAATATTCTGCAAGATTGTCATCCTTTTATTTATTTATTTATTTATTTAAGGAATATTTTTTTCAAAAATACAAAAACAAAAATTTTGCAAAACCTTTTTTTTCGTTAATGCATTAACAGACAGTGATTTTTGGTATCTAAAAGAGAAAAAAAAATAAAGGGTGATTTTTTTCAAGAGAAAAGAAAATGCTCATAACGGGTTTTTTCCAAAGGTTTTCAGCTGCACTGGATCCAAACAAAGCATGAACATTTTTCTGTATGTTTTTCATATTCCAGCAGCTGGAAACTTAATTTCTCCCCTCTGTCCAGCAGTTTGCAGTTAATTTACATCACATTCATTTACAAATATCTCCCATATTGCCAAACAGAACTCAACAGGACACAGACAGTATATGAAAAACAAAACATATCATCTGACAAAGCAGAGAGAGTCATCAGTTTTCATACAAAGTCAGTGGGCAGATCATTTTGATCTGTTTCATTATTTTTTAAAAACAGACAACAGCATTGCACCCATGTGATTTCCAGACCATGGGAATAAATCTGTTTCTTAAACAGCCTCCACTCTTCTGGTTTCATTCTTTGCACCAGATTTCTAAACCTGGCTGAGGATTTGCACTCATTCAGCCACAAGTGCTTTGGTAACACTGATGCTGTGATAAGGTCTGTTTTGCAGTCTGCACTCCAGTTCATCTCAAAGGGCTTTGTGAGGGGCAGTTAAGTTTTTTTCTAACCAAACTGGGAAAACCCTTCATTTATGATCTCAGGTTTTTGAACAGGACTGTCTTTGGATGACCACTCTATTCAATTTTCAAATTATTTGACAATCAAACTGAGGGAAAGTAGCCAAACTAAAACCTAACAAAAAAAAAGCACAAAGTATGTGAACAGTGGTGTTTTAGTAACATTTCCGCTCGCCTTGCAACTTTGACTCCCGCCATCTACACTCTTCACCAACATCATCTCCATCTTTCGTTCTCTCTCTTTCTGTCCATCAGTCCGGGTGGCGTTAGGCCCAGTGCAGTGGTGAATACCAATAGTGAGGAGGAGCATATGCGAGCCATACTTAATCCTGCTAATCTGCCTCCAAAATTTAAAAAAAAAAAGGAAAGGAACAAAAAACAGCAGAAAATAGAGGAGGGTGGAAAAACTTGAGAGAAAGTTTCTCTTTCTGTCTGGGGAGCTGACCAGCAGAGCCAAATGAACTGAAAGACATGAATAATGTCCTGGCTGTCCCCCTCGATCCCTTTCTCTGTGAAATCTTGGAACGAAATGAAGCAAAATTCTCGCTTTTGTTAAATTCTGTAGTGAAGAACGTGAGATGCCGCCTGCCACCACCACTGCCGTTACTGTGAGCGTGTTTCTGTGAGTGTACTTTGTCTCCCACTCAGATTTGCATGCATGTCTCGTGCATTAGTGCTTTACTGTACATTTAGTCGCATAGTTAAATATCAATAAATTAAAGTAAACCAAAAATCTTAGAAAGTGCCTGTGCCCCAGAGTACTAGTTTGTCCAAATTACCATAATTTTAACTTTAATTATACTTAGCTGCAAGTCTTTTTTAATCCTTTGGGTAAACTTTTTTCCCTTTTCCTAACTCCATGAGTTCTGATAACTCAGGAGGTCTTTGATTTCAAGTCGAAAAACTGGAAAAGATGTAAAGGTCCCATTCAAAATCTCCACACACCAGAAGAGATTATGCCTGTCACACAAACTCTAAAAGAATGCACAACTTCAAAGTAGACAGCAAAATTTATTCTCTGAGTCTAGACAGATGTAACTCACAACTTAAACCCATTTACATTTTGTAGCTGTCTGCCGTCCCCTTCATCTAAACTCCCTGCTCCTCTTAGTGAAGAGCATCAAAAAGTATTTGTCTCTTTTAATATGCGGTGACAAATTGTTTGCAGGTAGTCACTGGTCTTTTTATGTCATCCTCGGTGATGTGCAGGCAGTTTCACCTCCCCATTTCTGTCAACTTTCATTTACCATGTCAAACAGACAGTCATATAGATTAAAGACATGTGGAGTTGACCAGCCCAGGACTATTTGGCATTAAAAATGCCTTAGTTGTCATGTTGAACCTCTTACTCTTGTCTGTTGAGTGTTCCAAGTCAGATTCAGCAAACTCTCTTAAAGCCACAAACTCGTCATTATGCTTATTTCAGCCTGATGCACGGCACCTGTTCACTAGCAGGTGTTTGTTTGTGAGATTTGCATAAATTAACATAAATGATTGCCCTAAAAATGCTATACGAGGCTACCTGCTTTGCTCCTTTTCAGACAAGCTTCATTCAGAAAATTGTTACCAAAAATGAACAAGAAGGACTTCACACTGTGAAGGTTCAAGACCTGCTGTTGTTGGAGTGTCACTAATCAATTTAGGGGGCAGGAAGCAATTGTAAAATTATCAATATAATAGCTGCCATATATTGATGAAAAAGGAATGGGTTCACTTAAAGCGAGAGTGATAATTAAAGTTGAGCATGACAGTCATGGAGATTTATATGTGTATAAACAGAAACACTCATGAAGAAATTGTTTAAGATTATGGTCTTTTTTTTTTTCATCAGATATGCTGCAGAGCCGCAGCACGTATTCTTGACACATCTCTGTCCACAGGTCGGCAGACCAATTGCTAGCAATCCTGTAGCATGTTCTTCAACCTGTATTAGACTATTTGCAGTAAACTTTCCAGATGATGATTAATGCATAATGTTCGTCTAGCTACAATCTTTGACTAATTCTGCAATCATCTTTTTCACTGTAACACTTTCTTTACATAATCGATGCAAGACAAAGAGTCTACAGTCATGCTAACAGTTCTGAGGAGTTTTATTTAAGTGCTGATTTGAGGTAGCCACTAATGTTTGTAAGCTTCTGTTAGCAGGTATATCCATTTTCACCACTATCACCATTTTAGCTTAGTGTGCTAGCACAAAACCCTAAATGCATATTGCAGTTGAGGCTGGTGGGACTTTTTTAGCCTTCTTGATTATAAAACAATTGGAACCACAAACCTGCTCGTAGCTCTATAAGAAATGTCAGAGTATCCGCTTCATTATAGGTGTTATCTGATGGGGGCTGGGAATGTCTGTAGAACATGTCACGGGAATCCATCTGACAGCAGACATACTCACACAAGTTGGTATAGGTGCTGAAAACTCAAACAAGTGCACTCAATATGAAGGAACGTGAGAAAATGTAGCCACTTAAACCGCTGCAAATTATAGTTATGCTGCTTCAGTAAGTAACTAAAGTGCTACTGCACCTCTGTACACATGTGTACAGACACACGAGGGCAAAAGGTCACATCAGTCTAACACATAATGAACCGTGTGTACCTTGGCTGCCGAAGGAGTCTTCAGGCCTGTGTGTCTCAGGGACTGGACAGTGCTGGGTTATACTGGCTGGGGGCTTTATCTCTACAGCAGCTATTAGGAGGTAATTAAGTCCTAACACTGCAGAGCCTCCCATGGTTACTATAACATAACTGCAAATGGGAAGCTTACAAGCTCCTTTAGACAGCATGACAAATTGAATGGAACTCATTGGGCTTCAGCTATTATTCCAGCGGCCCCATCTGGCTGGGAAAAGATAAAGGGGATTTGCTGGAGGTTGTGAGGGGTTGAGCCTCCGTGCTCAGTGTGTTAGTGTGTGTGCGTGAGGGATAAGGAACAAGAAGGGGGTCCTGGTCCAGCGTAGGGAGTGTTTTGAGGGTTCCAGAGGGATTTTTTTTTTCTACTCTTTGGTCTGAGCTTCAATTCAACAGGCAGCCTGAGATTTGCTTTGGCCAAATGTTACAAATGTTTCGACAACCTGGTCTCTGATCCTTCGGGGTCACCCAGGAGGGCACGGGGGTACAACAGCTTTACGCCCAGAGATTTAACAAAGCAGCATGGGGATGAATATATTCACACTTGTATTCACTGCCCGAGCCTCCAGATGCTTGTTTTAGGGAGCCAGAGACTAGACTGAGTCACACTGTGCTCAAAGCAAGCCAGCTGGCTATTTGTGTCCATGGTACATCCATGGCCAAACTTGAGTGGACAAAAAAAAAAAGTGTCACGTTCACTGGAGTAATGCTATCAATTGTCATGGGTGGAAAAGCCGGTGAAATTATTCTAAGACTGATGAAAGTATATTTTAAAGAGATTAGAGAGTTTTAAATAAGCAGAAGTGCTCCATATAATAGTCTACACATAAATGCATCTCCATGATGCACATGTAAACCAGTGTGTGTCATCATTTTAGGACACTTGAAACAACTAAGCAAGAAGAGTAGAAGATGAAAGATACTGTAGACAAAGGAGCATACCAAGGGCCATAATTTATACTAACTCATGTTATTAATATTAATGTTTTATCTTTAGCTGTGCAAAGCAATAATGCAAATAGTACCATAGTGTGAAACCTGACTAAGTGTATCTAACTGAAAACAACTTGTATATCAAATTAAATTAATATACATTTCTGAAAATCCTGTGGTTTTATTCATATTTCCAGGTTGCCCTGAAATATCTATTTTTTTATTACAGAAGCAGCCCATGAATGCTCTTTATGGAATTGTAGTTGCTTGCTGGGAGAAGAGAGGGTAATTAACCCTTTATCACTCAACTATCATACAGGCCACCTAGACTTATTTTTGTAATTTTGGCTGTAAAAATACAAAATTATTCTCATCTTTCAGGAATCTTTTAATTTTCTTTCTAGCCCAAAATGGTTGAGTGAACCTTGTGAATGCTTTGTGCTACCACGATACACCTGATATCCCCGTAAAGCGTGTCTTCTCTTCTTTCCAAAACCACTTGAATTTTGTCTCTAGCACAAATGGTAATGGAGTTACAGTCAATTAAAGAGCACTTGTAAAATCGGTCCACCACCAAGCCGATGAGAAAAAAAAAGGGGGTTTAAAAAAAACTATTTGTTATCCATGTTAAAACAGAGATTCAGATTCCATAAAAGGGGCCTTGTCCTCAAACAAGATCAAACATTTTTTCATAAAGTTATTTAAGCATATTCTTCTGTATTATCGTTGGGTCTTACAATATAAAGCGCCTTGAGGCGACTGTTGTTGTGATTTGGCGCTATATAAATAAAATTAAATTGAATTGAAGGATTTGGTGTGAATGGACAACCGAAACAAAAAAAAGAAAATATCTTGATTATTGTGGATGTGGCCTCAGTCCTGCTGAAAGCCACTGATAGCCCTACAGTATCCTCAGTACTGCATCACAATGGGTGTAAAAGGGGTCTGATGATGGGGATCTGCCAGGCTTTAACAGGCTCTCATTCAGATGGCGATTGTCAGAAGGCAGGAGACAATAGGCTGAGGAATAACAATAGTGTACACAAGCAGACCAGGCCATCCCCGTTCTGCTGCAATTAGCGTCATATGGAGGGACTGAGAGGGCTGGGCTGCATTCCTTCACTCTCACTACCAACCTCCTGATCCCATCACACAAGCTCATCATCCCTAACAAGGGGGTGGAGTACTTTATTGCCACCTCACTACTAACCAGCTGGCACACCCCCAGCACACACACAGACATGCACTCCAAAAAAAAAAAAAAAAATGGTTTAACACCTTTCAGGTTCACTCTGGAAGTCTTTGCCGATGTTTTTGTCTGTGGTGGTTATGTTGA
>VUQS01076714.1:35933-51857 GCA_015108495.1 Heterochromis multidens
AAAAAAATTCCCCCAAAAAAAAAAAAAAAAATGGTTTAACACCTTTCAGGTTCACTCTGGAAGTCTTTGCCGATGTTTTTGTCTGTGGTGGTTATGTTGAAGTCGACCAGCATTTCCCATCCCTAAATTTAAAAAAAAAAAAAGTGATGCAAATTTGACAAGGCAGTAAATCCTTGAGCTATGCACTTTTACAGATGATGAAGTTAAAAATGTATCATGAATATAGTTTTTGGTATATTTTACTTCTCCCAGTATGAACACATCCTAAGGAAGATGGAGAAGGTGGATGGGCAGGACAGCATAAGCCCTGTTTCCACCACAAGAACTTTCCCCAGGGAGCTTTTGGCAGCTTTTGCATAGACTCAAAACACAAAAACATGGGTAATGTTTGTATCAACCTGGCTTTAAGAGTGACTTATGCCACTTTCAGACATGTACTTCTTTTGTATTAATTGGATGGCACCTGAATAAGTTGGCACCTTGACCCCCTTTTCAGTATAAGTTAAGATGAAAAACTTGCAAGATTGTCGCTGCAGCCTGTGTAAACATTGATTGTTTTGGAGAACACTCCAAATAGTAGTATCATGTACATTAACATTTTGTCACATCAGTTAATTTTCCATTTTCCTAAAACATTAGTCTACAGCACATGTTCACTATTCCAAATCGAGGAGACAGATCTCTCTCTCAAGAGCGTATGATGCAGTGCACATGCACACAAATACACACAGACACCCTGTAGAAAGAAGTAAACTTTTATAAGCATGGTAAAGTGATGTATGGCAAAATCTGTGAACATATAATGGCTCTTTGTCATTGTCATGGGTATGTCTGAATGAAATGTAAAAGTAAAAGTGACCTATATTTAAATGACAGAATGGGCATCGCTTCATTATCACAGACATCAGAGAATGTCCCGGTTAGTTTTGTAGCTGGAAGACCATTTTTCGGGACAGACATATGAGTTGTTGTGGAAGATGCCCAAAACGTAATTTTTCCCTTAGGTACAAAGAGTTTTTGTGCACTCACTGAAAGGCATGTCGTATACTGAGGAGACGTTAACAAAGTTGGAGGCCTGGAGAATGGACAGGTCTCCAAGGCAGGGGCACTGGGCCCATGGGGTAGAAAAACAGAGGAGGTGGGGGTTATTTGGACCCACTTGGCAGCTTACCATACTAGCTCTCCTTCAATTCTTGGGCAATTACGCTGTCATCAAGCCATTTTGCCTTTTTTGAGAATGAAGAGAGGAACACAAATAAGGGCCACGCTGATTTAATTAAACTAATACCAATTCATGTTCCAGCAAGATGCTTGAGGCGTCATTAGGAGGAGAAGGACAGAAAGGGTCTGTTCCTATGTGTGTGTGTCTGTGTGTGTGAGTGTATGCATGTATACCCATTATGTATGTGAGAAATTTCGAGCGTGTGTGCATGTGAGTGTGTATGTGTGGGCGTGTGTCCCTCACTTCCAGTCCATTGAGCTGCAGCGGTGCTGTTGCATGCTCTCTGCTGCCCTGGTTTTGGTCCAACAGAACATAATGTGTGGAGGGAAGGAGAGAGGCGATGGGAGAAAGCAGAAAGGGGGGGGGTCTGCTCGAAGGGGGCTGTTTGTCACTGTGAATCGGCTCAGGGTGGTTCACATCATCTGGCCATTGATGGCTGCCCCTCCCCTGTTGTAAAACAAGCTCCTGTGGGCCTGCCTGAACACTGGGGGCATTGTGTCCCACCCTTGCAGGAAACATACCACCCAAAGTGCTGCTACCCCCACCACCATCATCCACCCACAGCATCTCCAATCCTTTGCCCTCCCCATCCATCTCCATCTTTTCCGCCCTTGGTCTAGCACAGTCTGGTGTTAACCTCGAGCTGGAGGTGAAGGCAACATGACATAATGGTGTAGTATGATCATTTGAATGCAACAGGTAGGACTAAAGAGGATGGAGGAAAAGAGGGAGTCAGCAGCAAGTGGAGAAGGCTGAGGGAGGTGCAGAGAGAATGACAGATTTGAAGGGCTGGTGTAAAGGGGGCGTTCCCCACGGTTTCCGTAAGATGGAGGGCTAATGGGAAGATTGATGGATTGAGACAGCAAAACAAAACAAGGGGTGGTTATAAAATGTAGAGTGGGGGATAAAGCAAGTTGGGCTTGGGCTGAATTGTGTCTTGAAGCCTCAATTCTGAGGATGTGTGAGCGTGTGTGTCACAAGGCCAGGAGAAGGAGGAAAATTTACTGCCTTTGGGGGCAGGGAGTAGGTGCGACTCGTTCCCTAATTGCCAGGGAGGTCTCGGGATCTTTGGGTACAAGACAAGTGTGAAGGGTGGGAGAATAAGACAGGATACAAGGGGTTAGCACAGGTCAATGCTGACCACCTAAGATGCCCCTTGCAAAAGACACACACCCCCATTCCATTTCAGCCCTCACCAAGTGCCCTGGCTGAATGCTATAAATAAATATCGTGTCTTCCCCCCTAAAAGCTGATAATTTACTGCCCACCCATCCCGTTCTGCCCATCTCTTCTCCATTTCTCAGCTCCGTTGCCAGGCGGTGAATGAAGCTCGTCCTTTGAGACTGGAGAGCTGGGCCTGTGTTTTCTGGAGGGGCTGTCCTCAAAGTTTGGAGCACTCTGGAGTGGACACACACAAACACACATATGCTTATATGTTGAATGCCACACATGCTCCTTTTATCAGCCACCTCTAAAACAGCTACCCTCATGACAAGAATTTAAGGTTTGTTCAATGCAGGTGAAGAGAGCTAACGCTTTTCTTTTCTAATTAAATGTGAGACTAACAGGTGCTTCAGGTTGATGATTCTTAACTCTGGGTCAAAGTGAAAGGCAGACATGTTCGTATCTGCAGTCTTTTAATTCACCTGCGTTGTTTGCACTATTCTTTACTAAGACGTCACTAGTAAATTTAGTAAAACTTGTTAACATAATCATTTAATCTATTGTATCTCTATATGTTATACAGTGGAGGAAATAATTATTTGATCCCCTGCTGAATTTGTAAGTTTGCTCACTTACAGAGAAATTAACAGTCTCTAATTTTTATGGTAGTTTCATTTTAATGGAGAGAGACAGAATATCAAATCCAGATAAAACACATTACATAAAAGTTATAATTTGATTTGCATGCCATTGAGTGAAATAAGTATTTGATCCCCAAGCAAAACATGGTGGAGAAACCCTTGTTGGCAAGCACAGCAGTAAGACATTTCTTGTAGTTGGTCACCAGGTTTGCACACATCTCAGGAGGGATTTTGGCCCACTCCTCTTTACAGAAACTCTCTAAATCCTTTAGGTTTCTTGGCTGCTGCTTGGCAACTTGAAGCTTCAGCTCCTTCCACAGATTTTCTATAGGACTGAGGTCTGGAGACTGGCTAGGCCACTCTGTGATCTCAATGTGTTTCTTCTTTAGCCACTCCTTTGTTGCCTTGGCGATATGTTTTGGGTCATTGTCATGCTGGAAGACCATCCACGACCCATCTTCAGTGTTCTGGCTGAGGGACGGAGGTTCTCGTTCAAGATTGTACAGTAAATGGCCCCATCCAATGCAGTGAAGTCGTCCTGTACCCTTAGAAGAAAAACAGCCCCAAAGCATAATGTTTCCTCCTCCGTGTTCGACTGTGGGGATGGTGTTCTTTGGGTCATACTCAGCATTTCTCTTTCTCTAAACACAGCAATTTTAGGCTGATCCACCATCTTTGTCATGATCATCCTTACCCCATGAGGCAAGGTCTTCCATGGAGTTTCAGACCGAGGGTGATTGATGGTCATTTTATATTTCTTCCATTTCTGAATAATCGTCACTTTCTCTTCAAGCTTCTTGCTGATGGTCTTGTAGCCCATTCCAACCTTGTGCAGGTCTACAATTCTGCCCCTGACGTCCTTTGACAACTCTTTGGTCTTGCCCATGGTGGTGGAGAGATTGGAATGGAAGAAATTGATTCTGTGGACAAGTGTGCTTTATACACATAACAACTTGAGATCAGGAGTATCTGTGATTGATTGATTATAATCGTGGCACACAACCAATCTGTGGGAGCCAGAATTCTTGCTGGGTTGTAGGGGATCAAATACATATTTCACTCAATGACATGCATATCAGTTTATAACTTTTATGTAATGTGTTTTTTTCTGGATTTGATATTCTCTCTCTCCATTAAAATGAAACTACTAAAATTTAGAGACTGTTCATTTCTTTGTAAGTGAATAAACTTATAAATTCAGCAGGGGATCAGAGAATTTTCCCCCCACTGAATATGTATTTTTATAGATATTTGCAGGTGTTTTATGTCGGCTTAACATGAACAGTGTGAACACCTATTGGTAAAGTCTTTGTACAAATATCCATTAAAATCACCAATTCACTGAGGACAAGAAAGAAAAGAAAATTAACTGAGGAATTCTGGAGCTGGTTGCTCCACAGTGTTTTTTTAAAGTGCTAAGTCACGTCAAGTCAGTCATTGTAGCTCAGTTTTTAGAATGGACTTTGCATTGGTTGCACCTATCAAACTGTAGCCTGGTTTTAGCAATGCATATACATGAGAATGCACACTTGACTATGGCTTTTTCCTATACACTGTCTTGCTAATTTGCAATTTTCTGATTTGTGGAAACTATGGAGCATCAAAGTTAAAGAAAAAGAAATCTGACAACATTAAAATAGGAAAAACAGTAGAGCTGCACAGTCAGCACAACTCCAACTTGCTAATAAAAAGGAAAAAGCCATAGACTGGTAAATAAGTCTTTGGAGTTGCTGTTGCTCAGAAAATTATCTAAAGAAAAAGTGAAAGGAGCAGTTGAAAAGAAAATTCACCAAACCATTGAGCATACACCTGTTTGATGTTGATGTTTTTAGAGAGGACTAACTTTTTAATTGATGGGTTAAAGTCTGACAGAAACTGTTAATCCAGGCTTTTCAGGAAGTTGAAATAGATATCTCACATAGAAGACATAATGGCTGATGCTAAATATCACAAGACTTACACACCATAAGCAAAAAGGCTTAAACCTAGATAGTGGAACTGCCATAACTATTAGGGCAGACTTACAAGGCCAGATTATGTCTGATTCACCTTAAGACCTGTTGATGCATCTGACCCCTGGTGTGTGGTTATTGCTTTTGCTATGTCTAATTCAATTCTTTTCTTTTTCATTTTCTTTTTACCTTCCTCTCCTGCTTCCTCTTCCCATGTCCTTTCTGCATGTGCTTAGTCGTTCAACCATACTATAGTAAATATAGGACAACAACCTCCTTGCGACAAGGAAAAATCGGTGGTTGCCAGGTGATTGCATTAATTTTTTTTGCCTTCAGTAAAGGATCGTAAGTAGTTGCGGCAGCCAACTGGTCGCCCAGAGGTTGAGTGTGCAACACCCTCAAACTCTGAGTGACCACTTTCGATTGCAAGGCAGTTGCACAGGTCACCTGGTGGGAGGCAACCTCTCTCCAAACAATTGTAGTCCAACTCGGAACAACTGCAATCACTCTTAGACAGTTTGGCGACGGTTTGCAAATAATCACTGTCTAATTTATAAATGCAGACAGATTTCAATCATTCTGAGTCAATCTGCACCAATGAGTGCAACTTATCTGGGACATGTCTCTTTGCAATAGGGGATTCAACTCAACTGGTTGCCAACTGGTTGTTTTCTGGTTTTATTCCTCTATAAAAGCAATTTTCCACTATTTGTAGGATTTCTGAATTTCTGTTTCTATCTGTAAGTGACTCTGAA
Organism: Heterochromis multidens; assembly: GCA_015108495.1. Lineage (NCBI taxonomy): Eukaryota > Metazoa > Chordata > Actinopteri > Cichliformes > Cichlidae > Heterochromis > Heterochromis multidens. Next base: position 41,668 of record VUQS01076714.1, read on the forward strand.
TGTAAGTAGCTAATGTGAATTTCAGCTTAATGTGAATTTCTGTTTAATGTGAATTTCTGTGTATGTTGCTGTCTGTTGCAACAGATTTGCAGTTTTTGACAATTTATCACAGTGAATCACCATATTATCACAAACAGATTGCATGTAGTTACCAACTTGACCCCATTGATCGCAAACTGAGATCAGACCGACTCCATCTTATTGCTGTTTTATCACTTTATCTACCAAAGTTGCTTCGAAGACAGCAGCTGACTGCGGGTGGTCATAGTCCTGGTCCCCATCTTCAAAGCAATCATTTCACAGGCAATGAGATTGCAAGTTTACTGTTTTCCCAAGTGTGACTGTAGCAATAACCATCTAATAAAAGGCAGCACTGGCAAACAAAAAAGAAAAGAAGAAATCAAAATACAACTAAATCAATCAAGGGTTTGGCATAAATGTCATTTTAGATCACTTCTGATAGTTTGAACATGAGGACCTGTTGCTGTATCCCATATAGTGTTGAGCATTTTCCACAGGATTTCTCCAACATATTGTTTTAATTACTTTTTCTTTGGCACTTTTGCTTCCCATTTCTTTCTTGAAGCCATCTGCTTCCCTGGCACCCTTGCCTGCCTGGCATTCACCTGGAAGGAAAAAAAAACAACAACAAAAAAAAACAACAAAAGACGACAAAGACAGATACAAGTATGAAACTGCCAGGGCTGCCATGGAGTCGTTCACTGACCTACTGTAGCTCAAAAGAGGCCCGAGAGTGAAAGAATAACAGAGAAAAAAGAATCAAAGAGGAGGAGACTGTCCTGGCAGCCTCTCCGCGCCGCTGCTGCCATGCCAGAGTCAAACAGACACAACTAAGAAATTGTTACCCTAATAGGGGGCATAGGGAGGGCAGAGAGGGATGGAAGAGAGTCTGTTGAGGAAGAAAATAGTGCCTGTATTCCCCAGTAAATCAGTGTTGTTGAGAAGGTTGGCCTTGTCTGTAAAGTGAAGAAACGACAGTGGCAGCTGCACCCAGTTCAGTTCCTGCTGACAGAGATGAGGCTTTTGTTTGCGACACAGTGAACAACATAGGGTGGCATGGTCTGGAATGTGACATTATTGTTTTTTTAATAGAGATGGGGTCAAAATGGGGCACAGTGAGGGGGCAATTAGGAAAGAGATTTTGTTTGTGTGTAGTTATAATACATGTGTGCCATTTATAGCAAGTTCAGTCCTAAAACAAAGGCTCCTATTTTAAGTTTAAGCTGAAAATAAGTAATTTCATGTAAAATGTGAAGTCAGTGCAAATTTATCTATTTTGAACAGCAAGTCTCACATTGAACCTACCTCTTTGTTTAGTTGCACCACACCTACTTAGGCTAAATAGTGGATTGCAACCAAAATTTTGGTATTTTGTGTATCATTCAGATAAATCTGAAACAGAAAGCAGAAAATAAGACACCAACAGACAGGTTGCAGAAAAACCATTGGTTCTGTTATGTTCTAGGGTGAAGTTTGCTAGCATGGTTCGGGTCCAAATGTCCCCTTAGCAGAAGGAGCCACTGCAAATCAATTCAAGACTGATCACCTTTATCGTATTCTAGCATAACAATGCCCCCATCCATAGGGCACGAGGGGTCACTGAATAGCTTAATAAATTTGAAAATTATGTGAATCTTTTGCTATAAACTTCACAATAAGTAGATCTCATTCCAGTTGGACACCTATGGGAAACATTTGACACAGTCTCAGCTGCTGTTGTCAAAACACAAAATAACGGAATATGACTTGGAAGAGTGTGTGTTAAAGAGACTTTTAGAACCAATGCCAAGGAGTTATTAAGCTGATCTAGTGGTACATGGTGTCCCCAGCACCCTAATAATATCGTTTATGTTGTTTTTCCCATGAATTTCTACAATAAACTACTCTATTAAAATGTAGTGCAGGCTTATGTAACTTATGTTGTTTAAATTATTTTACATTAATTTATTGATTACTTCTGTTTTACTGTGTTTTTGTTTTTGCCAAATTGCTTATGTTACATAAATGCAGGTATGAAAAATTTAAACAAAACATTTGCCTTGTTACTTGCAACAAAGTGATTGCAGTTGGTTAAAAAAAAAGAAAAAAATTACATTTGAATCCAAGATTATTTAGACTTCCCTTGTAGTTGACGTGAGGCATTTAGTGCACAAACAATGTCTGTTAATCCCTTTGGGCTAATATTACATGACACAATGAACATACAGTTACTTTACCCTAACGACAGCTAACAAGTCAACGTGTGACTTCAGACTGGCAGCACCTGCAGTGTGCTTGAGTGTTTTTGCATGCGCGTGTGTGTGTGTCCCTGTGTGGATGCATGTGTGTGAGTTTAACAGGCAGGTGGTAATGAGGCAGACTGAGTTGTGCTGGCTTCTATAATGAGGAGGCAGGCAGTGAGGGGCAGGGCCAGTGCCACTAATGGGCCCCTATAGCCTTTAATAAGCAGTAATTATAGTGTGTGTTTACCAAGTGGCTCCAACCTGGTTGGAAATGGTTACCTTCACTCGTTGCTACTTCACTGCTGGCCCTCCCACCCAGGAATACTACTGAACAATGCTGGAGAAAGCCTTTTGTGCACTGCAGTATGTGTGTTGGAATTAGCATGTATGCTAAAGTCCTGCCTTTTGGTGCACTACTTTCAATTCAATTCAATTCAATTCAATTTATTTATATAGCATCAGTTGCTTCAAGGCGCTTTATATTGTAAGGTAAAGACCCTATAATAATACAGAGAAAACTCCAACAATCAGACGACCCCCTATGAGCAAGCACTTGGAGACAGTGGCAAGAAAAAACTCCCTTTTAACAGGAATAAATCTCTGACAGAACCAGGCTCAGGGAGGGGCAGCCAGGGAGACAAGACAAAAGACACACTTCTGAAAAGTGATTTTTTTTTTTTTTGCATCGTTTATTGAAAATCTGAAATATTATGTGATTTTCTGTTTCTGAATCTAATAGTGAACACTGAAGTATCCAGGTTTGTTGGTTTACAACAGAGCAATTACTTGCTTTCCAGTAAGTATGAATGCACCTGAAGGCATAAATGAAGCTGCACTATGGCCTAACCTAAACATGTCTGACAGAGCAGATCTACTCAGACTGTATTCTCATGCTGCATTTTACAATGTACAAATTGATGTAGTACTTTAATACTTTGTGTCTCCCCTTTGGTCGCACTTTGACCTCTACCCAACCTCTGACTGACCCTCTGGAGACACTCTGCATTTTGGGAAAGCCCTCTCATTGACCTCATCAATCACAACACCAGCAGCCAGGCTGCAGGTTCTCCCTCTTTCTATGGTGGCTGCTGCATTGTCTTCTTTCTGTCTCCTTCTCTACATTGATGTAACAGTCTTTTTCTCTTGTTCCACTTTTCTTCTTATTCTCTCATCACACCCTCAAACCTCACTGTGACTTTGATTAGTGTACAGCTGTCAGACGTGACAAATAACACAGTGTTATGTTGCCATTCGACAAATTAATATCGTTCCTGCCTGGTATGCACTCAACCCCTCAGTTTACCAAAAACTCCTTCCACATTGTCTTCTTCAGAGGTCTTAAAGTTTTCTTCTCTTCTTCCTTTTCCCCTTAATTGTTAAAAGGATGGAAGTTGGCTGAGCAAAGGTTTTTTTTTCCCAGGAGCTACTGAGTTAGCATTCAGAAGAAAACATTCTGTCTCCTTTTGGTTGCAACAATTATTTTTCTTCATCAAAACAGCAGCTAACAGGTAGTTCTGTCATTGAGATACACATACAGTGCTTAAAAAATTTATTAGACCACCACCCAGTGTAAGGTTTTTGCAACAGCTGCCCTAAATTAACAGTACTGATAATTACCAAAATCATTTTTTATGTTTCTGTAATGGTTAATCCGCCAGTATGCTCAAGCGCTTTAATCGAAATGATATTTTTAATGTGAAAATTTAATTATTGTTGTTATCCATGATAACTGTTTATTACTGTTGATTACTGTTTTACAAAAAAGTTGAAAAAAATAGCGACGCAAATTATAACTTTTTTTTGCTTAAGATGCCAAATTACAGTTATTCACTTACATTCCTGAATAGATTTTTGGTAAGAAAATGAAAAACTCTATATGCCCTTGCACATCCAAACCATTCACCTCATTATATTACTTCTGATCTGAAATATTTTCTCACTGAATGACTTGCGTGCATAATCAAATATTCATGGCAGTGAAAATGTTACTATGATTAGTAAACATAGTATGTAGTATATGGTCCTCAGTCCTTTGAGAATGAATTTGAAATCCTCACCGCCACAACTGTAGCTCACTAATGCCCTTATAGAAGCAGATTAAAGGGATTTTATGTGTTCTATGGGTGTAATGTTTGGGTGTTGGCATACTTTTATCCATATAGTCTTTATCAATGGCCTGTGTTGTGTGCTCAACTAAACTGAAACAAAAACACTGAAGTGATTACTGAGGGTTGAAGACATCACAGTGGTTTAATGAGTACAAAGAAATGAATTTAATGTGATATTCACACGTCAGTCTGCTTTTGTCTGACAAGGATAAGCTTGAATACTTCATTATGAGAATGAGAGAGCGAGACAAAACTGCCAGCCAGCTAAACAGTAGCCTGATCAGATATCAACAGTCACTCATAAAAACACACACACACACACTTGCTGCTTTCTGCTTTTGGATGTCTGATTCAACATTAGCAGCAGGGCCTTCGCTCGCTTTCAGGGTGGTATTTCTCCGACGGTTGGGCTCATCTTTGATGTGGAGATGAATGTGTAGGATAAAGTTGGTCCACTATCTCACTGGCCATTCATATGTCATGAGAACAGCAAACCAGTAAAATAACAGGGTTTCTAATCTGGTGCCCATGCTGGGACAGGGCCACAAGTTTGCTCAAACCACAGTTAGTGCGCTTTCTGTCTCACTCTCTCTGTTTCAGTGTGTGTGTGTGTGTGTGTGTGTGTGTGTGTGTGTGTGTGTGTGGTGTCCAGAGTGTAAGGAGCATTCAGAATTGCTGCTTAACTCATTGAAACACCCAAAAAACTTTAATAATTAAAAGTAACATTAGAAATTGAACTGTAAGCCAAAATATTACCAGATGAGTGTTAAGAAGGCATAAAAGTGGAGGGTAAAATCAGTATTTTTTAATACTAGCTAAGTGTAAAGCATGGAGTAACATTTTATGAGCTGTTTTGATGTATTATGTGTAAAATATTATTCTGCAACCAGTGTTGGGGTCATTACTCAGAAAAGCATTTCATATTACTTGTTACTTTTCGTAGAAGTATTGCACAACGTCACTTAATTACTGACCACAGAAAGTTATTTGTTACACTACTTGTTACATTACATTTGCATTACTCCGTTACATGACCTGAAATGCACTGTCACATAACCACCAGTTAACAATGTAAACCTTAGGCTACAGTCCCACATGCTGGCACAAACCCTGTCCTAATGGGGACACATATGGTCTTTCTTTTAGTGTTTACATGTGAACAAAAAACCAACAAATCAGCCCAAAGAGACTTCAAAGCGATCAACAGTGTGATGTTACTATAGCAGAAGTGGTAGAAATGGAGGTTACAGTGCTACAAGCCGCACTGATCATCACTGCCTTTGTTACCTGTTGAAGTTCAGAGTGTGGCTGCTGAGCTGGGGTCTGCATACACTCAGCTTTATCATCACTCTGGGTTTTTCACTAGCTCTGTGTTAGCATGCAGATTTTGCAGATATTTGCAAAGAGCCATGCTGTGTTAGCAGTGTAACTGGGGCTTCAGCAGGAAATCTACACTGTAGCTACATCATAACCGCAAACCCTAATGAAACGGTACTGAAACCCTACAATGTAACCTACAGTGTAACCTGACGTGCACCTCCCAAGAAGTGTAACTACATGTTGCATCGACACATAGCCCGCAACTATTGTGATTGGAGTGTTCAGTACCATCAATTCCTCCTGTTCCTTTCCAGCTACGTTTTTGCCACAGTTTTTGAATTTATCATTGAGAGAATAACAATCATCGTCTCAGTATAAGGAATCATAATCATAGCATCAATATAAGGACTCCAGAAAATTCCTGGAGGAAGCTTGCTGAAACTATCAGAATGGACGTGAGGGAATGTACAAAGAAGTGGAAAAACATGAGAGACAAATATGTTTGCAACCAGGAAAAGAAATGACCACAACAAAGAGAGGGGATCCAGGAGGGAGAAATGGCCCAGCATTTTATTTGTTTCTATCGGCTGGCACCGCGTATAATCTGCTGGGACAGAACCACATGGTAATTAACACATAATGCAGCACAAGCATAAATGCCGGCAATGACGTCGGCTGCTTACGTAGCTTACGTCCATATCCTAAATGTAATAATGTCCATCCAGTAATGTCCATATCGGCACTCCTCAAAAGTTGTAGACCACTCCAACAATTTCCTCCTCCCTGAACACAAATTAAAATCAGCTGATTTTTGTGCAAGTGGGCACAAAGAAAAAGCCATGTTTGATATTTCCTTATATCCACCCGTAGATAACTGAAGAACCTTTATAATGCAAGTAACAACATAGCTGTAACTGTAATGTGATTACTGAATTTAGCACAATAACGCGTTGCATTACTGCACTACTGAAAAATGTGATTACAGTTACTTTGGAACATGTTACACCCAACTCTGCGATACACAGTATAAGTTACTGTGTATAAGTTACACAGTATAAGTTACTGTGTGTCGCAGAGTTGGGTTTGAGTTTAAGTGCAGTTGTCAATTGGATGTGGGCATTAAATGTGCTGTCCTGAGTTCTACAGGTTCCACTGGCATGCATTTATTACTTGTACAAACCCAGTGTTTTATTTACTTACTATATAAACAAATAAAAAGTACTGAATATCATCCAAGGACGAGTGACAGCATCAGTCCAAAAACAATAGCTGTTTATGTTTAATAAACATAAACAATATAAAGTTCCACCAGTAGTAATTATGTCAGCAGCAAAGGAGGAAGTCAGGAGACACTGTAAGGAGGAGGTCGATGGGTGGGTAAGCAAAGCATTAAACTTTACCAAAAGATGTTTTTAATCTAACCTGTCTCATGCTAATAGAGTTCCCTAATCTTAGCAAACTGGTGCTTGTTCCCCGGTGACCCCTTGTGAATAAAGGAGCAGTCGAAAGTAGCTTCTTCTTTCTTAAATGTGGCAAAAATCATGTTCCAGTGTGAACAATAAAAAAAGATATCACACACATTATGTTGTCACACCCCAATAGACCACTGAAGTCAGTGTTTAGATATTCATTTATGAGCTAACATGCAGTGGAAACCAGAGAATTTTGTGAGAAGATAACTTGGAGGATGAGAGTAAGTAAAGTGTTTTATATTATGGCTTTTTGTGGACAAACAGCTGTTAAATCTGTAAATCTTTATCTGCATTTGAAGGCAAGGCTGGTGGAATCATGATGTAAAAGAGTTTAATCCACCGTTGGATGTGTAAATAGGATGTGTAGGAACACTTTTAACTAAAGCTGTCAGCGTCTTGCCACAAGACTCACTAAGGAAGACACTCAGGTTAGGTGAATAAAGTAAAAGTTAAACTAATTCTCATTTGACCTAAATCAGATTTAGTTTGCCTTTGATGCAGGTAAAAAGTTATCCAAACATTTCTGCTGCAGGTTTTTATGTCAAAAAGGCAGAACACTTCTACAGAATATCAAAATAATTAAGAGAAAAAAATGTATCATGCAGAATATAAATTAGTATCAAATGAACCAGCTTTTTTTCATACTACACTCAGGATTGTACTCTGAGTTAGTGTATTTAGTAAGTTTCCATCATTGGGGTTTGTACACATCCTGCCTGCACTTGTGAGAAAGAAATAGGCTACATTTGAGCAGTTGTGTTATCACTTGGCCTATCACTGTTTTTCCATGACAATGAAAACAAATCCAGCTTACACTCATTTCTGTTTTCTCTCAGACTCTCTATGTGTGAGAGAAAGCCTCCCTCTGTCCTCACTCTATAAAGGCTTGATCTCTGCCTCTGTTGAATATGTTAATCCATCTGGTGGTCCCCCTGCTCTTTCTCTCTGCCCACGAGACCCCCACTGGCCCACACTCCCTTCCCAAGTAGGGGAAAGGGGATCTGGGATACTTCAGCAGAGGCTTGGTGGGCCAGGACTTCATCCCCTGGTTGATTATTTGTGGTGAAGAGAAGAGGGAGAAGGAGAGGTGCAGGACATAATCCTATTGACCATCCCTGTCCCATATGGTGAACGCACTGGCCTCTCCAGTGGTACAGTCAGTGGAGTGGCAGGGACAGCTTGCCTCTCCAATCGGGCCACATTTTCACTAAGGCTCACCATCTCACGCTCTCATGCAGATCACTGAAAAGACAAGGATTTTTTTGTTAGTCTGTCACTGAGGTGGGAGTCTAATGTTGTCTGATCACAGTTTAATTACACATGTATATGTCTGTTTTCTACTTATAGTATTTCTATCCAGTTATTTTTCTGTAAGGCTGCACCAAAAACAAATCATCATCTCTAAGTTTAACAACTAGTGTTTTACTTTACATTAGCTCTTTCCTCTTTCCTGTAAAGCCACAGGAATGTTTCAAAGAAAATAAATCATAAAATGGATAAAACAAAAAATTGCTGTGGAAAGTGTATTTCACAGGTCTGCCAACTTAGAAAACAAAAAAGTTTGCTGTTTGCTGCATATGGTAAGACACTGCTTACGTATGGTTGGGTAACATTTAATTAGAGCAGAGGGCAGCCTAAAACACATTTAAATCTATATACTTGGTAAAAAAGGTGAAAAGATAAATGTAGTTTTATAGCTATATTTACATAAATACAGGTGTGTAAAAATGTCTGTATGCATATGCAGAGTGCTAACATGAGTAGACAGCAATTGTTTTTTCTTGGCTTAAAAAACATAAATTAATTAATGGTTTCAATAATAATTAATAATCAATAGTTATTAATTAATTTGCCAAAACTGGGGGGAAAGAACCTGAAATTATACCATTTTAAGCCTCTGCAATTTAGCATTTTTTCATTTAGCATTTTTAATGGTATAAGTGTACAGATGGTAAGTGTCTAATATTGTATAATATTGAGTTTAATCATTTTGTTAATGCATAACTAAAAAACAGCTCAACAGCATCATCTGTGAAATCTGTATTAGAAAACAGTGTAGTCTAGTACAACAACACAAACTGTGAGCTTTGATAAACCACACTGCAGTATCATACCAAAAACGTGTGTGTGTGTGTGTCTACGTTTGCGTGTTGGTGGGGGGATCTGGCCTTGTGTCAGCGGCAGGCTGAACGTCTGTTCAGCTCTGGTGGAGGTGTGGGAGCCTGCAGGGGGGCTTTTTGTCCGAGGACCACTGTTACAATCCACGTTGGCCATTCAGCCCTAGCCATGTCAATTGGCATATGGTTGATCCAACCCCAATGTGTTCATGTAACCAGAAAATGCTGCCTTTCAGGGACCTGCATTCTCCATCAAGCAAGTGAGATTAAGATGTAATGTTGCTCTCTCCCTCCACAACAGGGGGTCAGTGGAAGTGACGGGGGAGAGGGGGACGATTAGGGCGCATGAGCCTGCAGAAGATGCCCCCGGGGCAAAGGAGAATGAAGCTAGAGGGGGCATGGGACACGATGGTGTTAGTTTCATGTTACCCACAGCACAAAGAATGAAAATCATATAATTACAGTTACTTGCTTTGATCGTTGTTAAAATGTTAGCAAACAGTGTGTCCAAGTGTATAAAAACTTACTCTACAAAACAGAGAAAAGGAGAAACTGCTTTTTAGAGTTGAATTGAAAACTGCCAAACCAATCTCAATTTGAGGTCCATCAAACCCACAGACGATGGTGCTCCAACTAACCAAATTTGTCACCTATTTTCTCAGCACAACATTCAGCTGTGCTAACCTAATTAATTAGCCGTTTAACATGATAAACTTGCATTAGGAAACACAATGTGCCACTGGAACACTGGAGACTTGGCACAAATTAAAATACAATTAATAAAAGTAATTCAATCTAGCTATCTAAAAGTGTATATATATATATATATATATATATATATATATATATATATATATATATATATATATATATATATATATATATATATATATATATATATATATAAAAAAAAAAAAAAACATATGAATA
>VUQS01076714.1:51877-62899 GCA_015108495.1 Heterochromis multidens
TTGACCCACTCCTCTTTACAGAAACTCTCTAAATCCTTTAGGTTTCTTGGCTGCTGCTTGGCAACTTGAAGCTCCAGCTCCCTCCACAGATCTTCTATAGGACTGAGGTCTGGAGACTGGCTAGGCCACTTCATGACCTTAATGTGCTTCTTCTTTAGCCACTCCTTTGTTGCCTTGGTGGTATGTTTTGGGTCATTGTCATGTTGGAGGACCTATCCACGACCCATCTTCAGTGTTCTAGTTGAGGGAAGGAGGTTCTCGTCCAAGATTTTAGGGTACATGGCCCCATCCATTGGCCCCTCAATACGGTAAAGTCGTCTTGTACCCTTAGCAGAAAAACGGCCCCAAAGCATAATGTTTCCTCCTCCATGCTTGACTGTGGGGATGGTGTTCTTTGGGTCATACTCAGCATTTCTCTTCCTCCAAACACAGCAGGTCGTGTTGATGCCAGAGACCTCGATTTTGGTTTCATCTGTCCACAGCACTTTCTCCCAAGCCTTCTCTGAATCATTTAGATGTTCACTTTTAAACTTAAGATAGGCCTGTACATGTGCAAATAATAATTATCAAATAATTATTTCCCACACTGTACAAGCTCAAAGTGAGTCACCTTGAGTAGACATTTGTGTGTTTTTCAAAGCTAATTGAGTGTGCTTAGTCCATCAAAACCAATTTAATCAGTGGTAGGAATTAACACCCTGATAAAGACAGTGCAGCCAGAATTTTTTGAAAATTAAAAAATGATAAACTTGAGAGAAGTTGTGCAACATTTTTTCATTTTAATGGACTTGCAGTGAAGCCAGCATAGATCTGCACCTAACCGTGTGCACTGCTTGACTTTGCAGGGTGTCATTATTTATTTTTAATTTTATTCCTTATTCATAGCCTTCAGTTGATGATTCTAAATTATTTCGGTTACCTCTCCTCTGTCACCATCATCAGGCTAAAAATTCCTTTAATATTTTTTCCTGTAACTGAAAGCATTTTTAATTACTGTGGTTGCATCTTAGTATGACTCCTACAGCACCTGTGATTTTATTTGGGCTATGCCTTACTTTAAAATTATCAAATGAAATGAACATAAAAGCCCAACTTAACTTTAATTTGAAAATGCAAACTGGTCACAGTACTATTCTCCAGCATAACCATGCTTTACAGTGTCTTTTGCATGCATTCCCAAAGGAAACTTCTTATGAAAAGCTTCATTTTTCATCCACAACCCTATAATATGGTCTGCATAAGCTGTGTTTCACTCATGCTGACACCATCGACTTTCTGTTCCCACATTTCCCCCACTGTTCAGTGTGTAAGACATACTCTGGAACAGTTGATTCTCTTTCCTTTCTTCTCTCCCCTTCTCCTTCGTGATCTCGCTTCATTCATTCCCCACCCCTCTCCCCTCCGCTCTCCTTGGCCTTGATATCAAATAAAGATGAAGGTGTTGCTCTAATCGACATTGTTGCCAATGAATCATTTAGCAGTGTTAGTCTAACATTCCTGATTCCAGGTCAGTGCGTTTCAATACACATCCCTCTGCCAGCAGGGTTTAGCTTGGTTCAGCCTGTAGGCTGCAGACTGGCAGTGGTGCAGACTGGGCTGCTGCTGTTGCCAACCAGCAAACCCTGACTGTCCCTCAGGCACTGACCCCCCGATGTGTGCAGGCATTTCCCCGCTGGAGCAGAGAAAAGCTGACGGGGGTGGGATGTTTTGGAAAGAAACATGCATTTACCCCTCTGGTTGGTTTGGGTCAGATTAATGCTTTTGTGCAAATCACATCCCCAGTTATTTAGTTCTACCCACTAGCAAAGTTAGAATCTGTTGCTGTGATTGTAGCTTGTTTTGTCAGGGATGTTATATGTGTTATATGCTTTATATGTGCTGTGTTATACTACAGTGCTTTTCTATCTTAGGTTATGCACACTTGCTATAAAGACATTTCTCTTTTATTCCACTGGAATTTACAATAAGTTGTGAGCTAGTTTGTGACTTTACAATATGTGTATGCATGCTTTTTGGCATGCATACACATAGAGTGGGTATAATGAGCTTAAGCTTCAGCCAACACTTTTTTGGATGTATGATCTTTCTTCTGCGTTGCAGTGTTTTCTGCATTTTCTCAGCATTTTCTCGATTTTGGTGGTTTATTTGTTTGTGATTATTTTCCTTGATTTATGACTTCTGAGGATTTTTTTTTAACAAAACATTTTCAAATTAAAATTGAGATGCTATATTTTGAAGAATAAAAGTTTTTTAAAAAACCGACAAGTTTGCAGAATGTTGCATAGCTTGAAGCAACTGGATCATGAAATAGTGCTTTCATTAGTGCTCCATACCTGTCTATTATTGCACCACTGTGTACATTTATGTAATTATTATACTTCTATGCACATACAAATAGAATTAGTGATTCAATTATTTTGTATATTTGAGTTTGTGAACACAGTCCTGTGTGAGTCTCAGTGTGTGAGAGTGTGTTTTTGCAAATGCGCTGCAGTGTAGCAGCCAGAGAAAGTAGGTCAGGAGAGAAGGGCTCCTTAGAAGACGATGTGAACTTGTCACCTTGAATTGCGTTAGAGGCTGCTGAGGAAAGAGAGAGGGAGAGACAGTCACATGTGCATGTCCTCAATGGCTTCATTTAGTTTGAACATGCCATCATATACTGCCACTGAAAAATATACCTTAGCACCATTAAGTCGGCCCTTAATGTTTGTAATGTCTTCAGTAAAGCAACAGTTTCATTGAAGAAAGTGTTACTGTGGGTCAGAACACAGTCAACCACCTCGAGCTCAGGTCTGTGGAGGGAATTGTCCTGGAAGAACACTTTTATTTTTGGACTTATGAAAACTATTAAACAGTCACAGAGTAAAATACCTGAACATAGTCAGTGTTATCTAGTAATGTGTAGTAATAAGTAGTAATATGCCTGCCGATCACTTATTTTTTGGGGGACTTTCCTGCAGTTTCTTCTTATTGGTTGTGGTAACAGAGATAAAGTCAATAATTAGTCCACTGATTAAGTTTAACTGATTAACTGATTTTAGTGTTATTGATTTGGGGAATGTGCCAACTGAACTCAAAAAACAAGACAGATATTTGTTGCAAAAACTCCAAGTAAGCAATAACTAAGAAGTGGTTAAATAAAACAAAATCCCCAGCAATCTTTAAATGGATAAAAATAGTTCAGAGAATCTGTGAAATGGAGCAGCTGACCTTCTTTCTGAGACTTGAGAGTGCAAGGTTTGAAACGTACTAGGAAAAATTTATACCAGTTTGAAACAAAATATATGGAAAACTTACTTTTGCCTGTTTGTTTTTTATGACTGCTAACACTAACTGTGACCTGTCAGGGGGTACCGCCTCTCACCCGCCACCCCACGCTGAATTTGATAAGTGGAATTAAATGGATGGATGGATGGATGGATGGATCACCGTCTCTTTCTATGGAGAGATTGGCGGAGGGTCTTTGGATGTGAATATTGGGTTCCACAATGGTGAACACAAATGAACTGCAGACCTTTTGAATAGTGATGTGATACATTCCTTTACAGTTTTTGTCTTTTTTTATTGAATGAATCTCAAAGTGTGACTGATGGACCTGTCTGTTGTCTGTGCGAATTATTTGTTGTTGAAAAAGTTCACAAAAATGAAGTAAAAAAAAAAAAGAGAAACTGTTACTGTTGGATATTTAACTTTGCACAACTGAAGAAAAATCGTTAGCTTGTGGACTTCAGTAAGTGAACACTTCACACCAAAACACACTAGTTTTATCACTGACACTTCACAAATATGATGAATGCATTTTCCTCCTCATGAAAAGCTTGTTGACCTGTGTTTTCCTTCCTTTTTTTAATCCTGTATTGTTTAGCAGCTAGCAGGCATCTTTCCAACCTTTTCCTGGTGCAAAGCTATGTTACTGGTGAACTGCGGCCAACTGAAATCCTTGGAGTAGCAGGACATGGATGAGATATGTTTGACTTTAAGCCTCTTATAGTTCATTATGGCTCCCAAACAATTGCTATAGAAAGAACTAAACTTTTTTCTTTATTTTATTCATTTTATTCATTTCAGTCACGTCAATTTGAGTTATAGTTTAAAATAAATTTCACAAATTACACTTTCCTTGTAACAGAATTATTTTTACAACTCAGAGTTCTATTTTATGTAACCTTAAATTTTATCAGCTATTGTTTGATGTACAGTGTTCCTGAAAGATCAAACAGACTGCAACTTAAGAAAACACCAACAAATAGAAAAATGCTGCAAAAGCACACAAAACACAACAAAAGTTGAATAAATCACAACAAAAGTTGAATAAAACACAATGGAAACAACAAACACGGAAGTGTTTTTGGGGATACAATAATGTGAAGGAACAGCTGCGGAAGTGACAAGCTAACAGTAAATGACTAATGGCAAACATGTATCTACCGTATTATATGAATCATGCAACTAAAACACACATTACCTGCTGTGGCGGGGTGTGGTTTATGGCTCAGCTGCAGAGGAGAGGTGGAGCAGTGGGTTCAGGGGGCAGTACCAGGGAAGGCTGTGGCGCACAGCTGTCCCTCATTATGCCCATGACGTCTAAGCTTTGGGGTGGCATGCCGGCACCAGGGAAGGAGGTCGGAAACTAAACTGGAGAGGTCGAGGCTGAAAAGCCTCTCAACACAAGTACTTTTGCACTGTACTTTTGCACTTTCTGGTTCCTTTATTGCCACACCTGCATGTTTTCTCCCTCACAACACTGATGAACCCTCCTCTTCTTTTAAGCGTGTCTCAGTGAAATCCTTTGCATGTTTTGGTGTCTGTCACTTCCGCAGCTGTTCCCTCATGTTATTGTCTCCCCAAAAACACTTCCGTTGTGTTTGTGAGATTTTGTTTTTTTCTACTTCCATTGTGATTTATTCAACTTCCACTGTGTTTTGTGTTTTTGCAGCGCTTTTTTATTTGCTGGTGTCTTCTTTAGTCACATTGCATTGCAGGGCCATCGTACCGATGACCTCTGAGGTCAATGATTCAGGGTTTTAGATATCCAGGCTAAAATGTCCTCTTCTGTATTATAAGTCTTGCATTAATAGTGCATTTAGAGTATAATTTACTCTAAATGCAGATAAATATAAAAGCTACTAAAAAGCTAAGTCATCTCCAGACAATAGCTGATAGTTCTGAGACTGAATTACAATCAGGATGTTCCTCATTTGTTCATCATTGGGATTATTTACCTGCATGCAGCCAACGCTTGCTTAAACATGGTGGACCATTACAGCTCGGACAACTAAAGGACAACAAACAAAAACTCAGTACCAAAATCTAACTCCATTAATAGGTTTAGTCTTGTGACTTAGCTTTAGCAAAGTTTAAACATAATACATAATAATGTGGGGGTGGTGCGGTGGTCACAGCAAGAAGGTCCTTGGTTCGACTCCACCATCTGACCGGGGCCTTTCTGTGTGGAGTTTGCATGTTCTCCTTGTGTCAGTATGAATGGTTGTCTGTCTCTCTGTGTTAGCCCTGCGATAGACTGGCGATCTGTCCAGGGTGTACCAGGGTGCCCTATGGCAGCTGGGATAGGCTCCAGCCCCCCTCGCGACCCTGTATTGGATAAGCAGAAGAGAATGGATGGATGGATGAATGGACATAATAATTTGATTGTTCAACCCTTTTATTCATGGGGGCACATAAAGAAAAACACTCTAAAAACAACCATACTAACACATCAAAGAAAGTGATAGATACTGTTTTTTTTTTTTTTTTTTACCCCTGTGTAATTGATGCGTTTATATGTTTGGGTGGAAAATTATGTGAAATAAATAGGAGGTAATATTTAGAGAGGGGAGGAAAAAGGAGTCTGATTAATGGAAGAGTTGGAAACAACATGAGATCATAAGCGGTATCTTTAAATGTTGAAAGTACTGATCAGGAGAAAGTGGATACAGATGGAGGGAAGAAAAGAGAATAAGCAGGATGATGAGGGGCACATACTCATCTCATGCCCCACATAAACACACTGAGGAAATGTTTGAACTTTTCAGTGAGTGAATGTCCCATGTTCATAGTGTGTAACAGGAGTCCCTGTGCATAGCTGACTTGGTTTTGTCATCTGGCTATGAACATGGTAAATCCATTAAAGCAAAGGTCACTAGGTAATGGACATGCTGCAAGAAAGCTCAAACACTGCAGCTATACAAATATGGAGAAAAGCACCCGAATCTTCATGATCTCTCTATGATCATTCTAAAACATAAGCGTATGGGACAAATCTTAATAGATTACTTTAGATGCAAGTTGAAGCTTATATGCTGATGATGTGACCTTCTTCCTACTTTTGTTTGTGTGTTTTTTATATTGTAAGCAATTGTTATGCCTAACCTTTAGTAACAGTACTGGACACCATGACACAAACTCTAATAATATTATGCTGCAGAATGAAAAATTATCCTCTCTTTCTACAGGTGGGGAATAGAGGTTTCTTGCGTGACATCATGAGCACATTGCTTGAGAGTTGTCTGCTGTATTGATGTGATACAACCACCGGTCGGCGGGGAACAATGCATATTCCCCAAGTGGTTAGAATGTGATTCCTGGAGGTTGCTAGCTGTCACTAGATAAAATTGGTTGCACAGAGGGTGTTGCGCCAAAAACCTCTTTGTGATTGCCTTAGTTGCTAGCAGATTTCTGTGGTCACCTGTAGTTTGCATAGATGACTGCGACTTGTTTGCAAATTATTGCTAACTACTAGCAGAGCAGTAATAAAACTTGAAAAAGTGCAATGCAAATCAGAAATGGAACATTTACCTTCAAAGTAAAAGTTGTGCCTTAGCATTGCAGCCAACATGTTTCAAAAGGGGTAACTTTTACTTTGAAAGCAGCCAGTCTCCGTTTCGGGTTTATGTCATGCTTTACATAGTTTCACTACTGCTTGACAGTAGCTGGTGAGTGTTTGCAGACAAGTCCCATCCAAACTATGGGCGATCATTGCAATCTGCTAGTGACCAAGTAATTGCAAGGAGCTTTTGCCTTTTGTGGTTGCCAATGGATCACTGACTGGTCTCTAGGCCTGTATGATGGGGGCTTTAGCAATTGATTTCACAGCAACAACAATCAATATCCAGCAACCACTTGCCAATTGGTCAGGGAATAAACATTTTTTCTCTGCCAGATGGTTGCGAACCAGTGTCTAGGCCTGTCTGGCTGGGGCCTTATTCACTTGATCCTACATTGTCACATGTCCAAAATGGAGGACAAGTTAACATCACATGGCTAGCAGTCATGTGACTGCAAAATCTCAATATTCAGAATTCAGTACGTTTAGAAAGCAACTTAACAGTCATTCTGTTAAGAAACCGAAAAATTATTTCTGTGCTATTTGAAAACTGTGTCCTGACAGAGTAAAAGGATTTCAAAGGATTGTGACTTGTTAGTATGTCACTTATTAGTATGAGATGTTACTGAGAAGGGCCTCTAGTGTAATGGCATTCTTTCTTAGCAGTAAATAAGACACTAATAAATAATAAATCCCAAATGGTGTAATGTTTTGCCTTAAAACTATAATAGTACACATACAGATTTACACAGATAAACTGTTGCATGAATAACCTGTTACACTATGCTGCCAACTTGTCTGTGAGCTTTTGGTGTCCTCGTTTGTATAGCTTTATTTGTTTTGGGTTTTTTTACTACATGAGAAAATGATAACGTTTTAACTGTGTGTGTACTGTAAGTGTACGAGCCTCTGAATGGACTTCTTTGCAATTATCCAGACTTCACAGCTGAATCCTGTTCTACAACCTAGTTAACTTATCAACAAAAAATTAAATTCCAAAATCAACAATATCAAAAAATTCTATTAAAAAAACAGAATAATGCTCCAAAAAAATAAAAGATTTAAGGATAAAAAGAAAGGTATCTGTCAGTATTTTTTGGACACCAAAAATATAAAATGGTGGTTGTAACTTTAGCTACAACTGCTAGTTGCAAAAAGTTGCAACATGCCACAGGTGGCTGTGTGAAACAATAAAGAACAAAACTTCTGACTGACAATAGCTACTAGAAATAAGAAAGAAAGAAAGAAAAAAGAGACAGGATTCAATTCAATTTTATTTATATAGTGCCAAGGCGCTTTATACTGCAGGGTAAAGACTCTACAAAAATAAAGAGAAAACCCCAACAATCAGACGACCCCCTATGAGAACGCACTTGGTGAAAGTGGGAAGGAAAAACTACCTTTTAACAGGAAGTAACCTCCAGCAGAACCAGGCTCAGGGAGGGGCAGCCATCTACGTGACCGGTTGGGGGTGAGGGGATGGAAACAGGACAAAAGACAATGTGGAAGAGAGCCAGAGATTAATAATAACTAATGATTAAATGCAAAGTGGTGTATAAACACATAGAGAGTGAGCATGCATAATGCCTCCTTGTTTAACCAAACTAGTAGAATGACAAATAAATATTTAGGTTCAGGTTCTGTGTGTATTGTTCGTTAATCACAGGGTTCAACAAACACCACTTTCTGTTCACATCGTGAAGTGTTCTGAAGTGTGAGCATTAAAACAAATCACAATTATGGCTTTCTGTTACCATAGTGATTACCTTAAGACTCTGCTGGACTTATTTACATAGAAGCCATCACATGTATAAGGTATTGCTGGGTAAAACTACTTTGCACATGGAGACTAGAGGACGAAGTCCCTCTCAGCTGGGTTTAAAAATTTGCAGTGAATGTTAAAGTGCTGGACTAAATCCTGGATTACTGATGATAATAAGGAGAGAGAGCTAAACCCATTTGACCTGCTCATACTCAAAAAATGATCATGGCAAATTTAGTAAAAGATAAGAACAAAAGAGAGTGGAGTAACAAGAGAAAGAGGAAGTAGAAGGGATGGAGGAGATAGAACTGGGAAGAAACAGTGAATTATGTTTAGAGATAATACTTTATTGAGTGCCTGGTTCCGCTCAGCTAGTCAGTGTCATAACTACAAAACGATAAGAGATTCAAGCCTGACATGCATTTCTCCAAGTTGGGGTGAAAAGATAACCAGTTTAAGGAGCATCTGGAGGGATGTGTCTTCTGTACCGGTTTGGTTTGGTGACGAGGGAGCTGAGTTTGAAAGTGAAACTGTCGATTTACTGGTTGATCTACACTCCTACCCTCAACTACGGCCACAAGCTGTGGGTAGTAGATCGAAAGAATATGAATGTGGATACAAGTGGTGGAAATAAGCTTCCTCCACAGGGTGTCCTGGCTTTCCCTTAGATATAGGATGAGGAACTCAGTTATTTAGAAGGGGCTCAGAGGACTTGGACCTGGATAAGAAATTGAAGATGGATGGATGGATGGATGGATGGATGGATATGAAGATATCATTTTGTATCTATTTTATGGATGGCACATTTCACAAATTTACAATGCTGATGAAAACAACTATAATCTGAAATGATGTGACATTAAATAAAATATGTTAATTAACACACTATATATATTTATTCTTACACAAAATATAAAAATTTAATTCAGTTAAGCAAAAAAAAACTACTCCATCTCAATAATGGTAAATAGATACATTAATTATAAACACTTGCTGGTTACATTAAAGGTCAGTTCAGGCAAAGGATGTCACTTCTCATTGATTTTCAGCTCTGAGCAGTGATGACATCTTATAATAAAACTGTCTGATCCTTGTCTCTTCACCAAGATCAACTTCTTTCACTTGCTTATGAAAGCAGAACTATAACACACATCATAAGATTTGTATAGCATGTTTTGCAGGAATGTCAAGATAAAGATGGAGAAAGATAAAATAGATACACCAGTGGAATATAATGCATGAAATATAAGACAACAACAAATGTCAGATGCCAGGCTTTTAGTTCATTTCATCAGAGATGGCAAACAAGATAAAAGCAGAACATAAAATACACAATAGAAAATAATACTTTATACCTTCCCAATTCCAAAAAAGTTTGGTCACTGTGTAAAATGTAAATAAAGACAGAATGAAATTATTTGCAAAACTTATAAAGCCATATTTCATTCACAGTAGAACTTAGAAAACATTAAATGTTTAAACTGAGGAAATATACAATTTTAAGAAAACAACAAGCTCATTTTGAATTTGATGCTAACAACACGTTTCAGAAAAGTTGGGACGGGGCCATGTTTACCATTGTGTAGCATCCTCCCTTCTTTTAAGAGCAGTCTGTAAATGTCTGGGAACTGAGGAGACCATCTACTGGACTTTTGGGAGAGAAATGTTCCATTCTCATCTGATATAGGATTCTAGCTGCTCAAAAGTCCTGGGTCATCTTTGTCATATTTTTCATTTCATGATGCACCAAATGCTTTTAACTGGTGAAAGGTATGGACTGCAGGTGGGCCAGTTCAGCACCCAGATTCTTCTACTATGAAGTCATGCTGTTGTAATAGCTGCAGTATGTAGTTTAGCATTGTCTTGCTGAAATATGCAAGGCCTTCCCTGAAAAACACATCATCTGGATATACACTATATTGCCTAAAGTATTCGCTCGTCTGCCTTCACACGCATATGAACTTAAGTGACATCCCATTCTTAACCATAGGGTTTAATATGATGTCGGCCCACACTTTGCTGCTATAACAGCTTCAACTCTTCTGGGAAGGCTTTCCACAAGGTTTAGGAGTGTGTTCATGGGAATTTTTGACCATTCTTCCAGAAGCACATTTGTGAGGTCAGACACTGATGTTGGATGAGAAGGTCTGGCTTGCAGTCCCAGCTCTCATGCATCCCAAAGGTGTTCTATCGGGTTGAGGTCAGGACTCTGTGTAGGCCAGTCAAGTTCTTCCACACCAAACTCGCTCATCCATGTCTTTAGGGACCTCGCTTTGTGCACTGATGTGCAGTCATGTTGGAACAGGAAGGCGCCATCCCCAAACTGTTCCCACAAAGTTGGGAGCATGAAATTGTCCAAAATGTCTTGGTATGCTGAAGCATTAAGAGTTCCTTTCACTGGAACTAAGGGGCCGAGCTCAACTCCTGAAAAACAACC
>VUQS01076715.1:18921-34785 GCA_015108495.1 Heterochromis multidens
ATAAAAACAAGTAAAAAAATTAAAAATTAAAATGTAAAAAAAAAAAAAAAAAAAAACAAAAAAAAACACAAAGGAAATACATTTTACTTAAAAAAAAAACAAACAATATAAATCACTGTGAAACTTTACATACAATAAGAACACCACACACATTTCAATAAAGTGGAAAAAAACAAACAAACATTACACTAACTCCACTGAGTTGTCTACCAGCAGAGGGAAGCCCTGGTCTTTCAGTCACTGATACAAAGCTGTTAACTAACACCAGCCTGTAATGTGTTTTTTTTCTCCTTTTCTTGAACCTGAATTTAAAAAAACAAACAAAAAAAAAACCAACTTGTTGGTACCTGTTATTTACTTTTTCTGTTACTGCTTAGCTGATCTGTATTTTCCATCAGTTTGGCTGGTTCTTAAAAGTTAGAAAGATCCATAAAGCTCCAAAGGGTTTGTTTTATGAGGCACAGAATTACTGTGTGCTCTTGACAATGTGTCGAGGAAGACCTAGGTATGACCTGATGTTGTGACCTCTGGTTATGTGTGCTTCAAATTGTTTGGACTTCACGCTTGCAGAGCAACAAGTCCCTCTGCACCTATATTTGCTGTGGAAACAGTGAGGGCCAGTGAGATTGTATGAGTATAGAAAGAGTGCAGATTAAAGCTGCTTCAGTTCTAAAAACAGTCTGATTTATGTTTTAAAAGAGACTAATGAAAAGATTACTTTAAATCGTTATGATGAGGAAGTTAATTTTGCTTCTGATTTGACTGAACAAAAAGAACCTTTAATTCAAGTAGAAAAAAAAAATAGATGATTTTTATAAGTGATAAAATAAATCCAAATATCTGACCTGACTAGTAGCTACAGTGTGTTTTTAATTAATAAAGCAGTATTTAGTTATTATTTAAATTAAATAAACTTGGGTTCTAAGATCTTTATGCTTTGAGTGTTTCATGTGAATTACACATGACAAGCAAAGCGTTACAAATAACCAAGTTTTGTAGTTTGTATCTCTTGCCGGTAATCTCATAGGTGCAACAAAACAGTTTGAATAGAGCTTCAGAGCAGCAGAGCCTGTCTATCCATCATCTCCCTGGGAAAATAATCCTGCTCTTTACTGTGCATGCAGGAATGTGAAATAGGCTCGCTGATATACTTGGAGGTACTGTCTGTGTATGCTGTGGTGAGCAAAGGTATTATTCAAAGATGCCACTCAAGCAGTAGGACGTCTCCAAACTGTCACATACATCCTGCTGTTTTCCCTGCCTCATATAGTGTGCATGACCCACCTCACTCTGTTTTACGATGGGTTATGACCTACTTAGACACTTATATCTGAGTGGTATGCAGGGTTGGCTGTGTGTTTCCACAAGTTCCAAGATTAATGAAGAGCAGAATCTGAAGCCCAACTCTCTCCCCTTGCTGGTTCATTTGTTCCATGAGACATTCAGTTAAATCAAACCAAATTCAAAGAGTCTCCCACAGACAGCAATGACCACATCGTTCAGTCAGCTGGGAATACACAGGCACATTCACAATGACTAGTTCCTTTGACTCATTGGCACCAGTCTGAACCTCAAGCTGAGCTCTGACAACATTAATTTCTGGCGACTCAGATTTTAACCTCTTGAAACCAGATATTGTCCTCTACCCTAAAGAACACATGTTCTGTATCGTCTTCTGATTCCTTCTGAGAAATCTGAGTATCTTTGTTAATTTAGTATCTACATATTTCAAAATAAAGTTTGGATAATCATATATTGATTTGTAATAGTAGATCCCTGAGTGGGCCCAGTGTAGGTACAAGGCTGCATAAGATGTCTGTATTAAAGCTGGCAGGAGGTAAACAGCCTTGCACAGTGTACTAAAGCCAGCACAGTGTGCAAAGGCCGAAGCCTCTAACCATCTGCAGGAAATGGCCGGAAAGAGCATTTTGCCTTTGGGGGCTGGCTGCCAGATGCCCCACTCCTCCTCCTCCTCTTCCATGTCCACTGCAGCAGTGTCCGCTGTACGCTCCAGGATCCCTGGGGCTTGGGGCTCCAATCACAGATGCAAGCTGCCCCCTTATGGCTCTCACCTCCCTTGCTTTAGCATCAACTTTCTTGCTGCCTCCTTCTCTCTGCCTGCAAATGTGCCTCACAATTGCAAAGGCTTGCACTCCAAAGGGGCCCAGCAATGGCTCCACCTCCTCACTCTTCAGGATTCAGGCTACAGCGATGTTGGAACTCTTGACCATACTCATGAATCCATTTGTTTGCCACTGGAACACAAAGATAGATGCAAATCACGTTAAAGTTTCTTCTACAGAAAAAAGTAGTATCATTAAAGGTTTTGTTCCTGTTGAATATTTTCAACTTTTGAGTACTTGGAAAGTGTAGCCTGGAGGTTAATATCTGATGATATATACGGCTGCTAAAAACAACACCTTCTCTAAATACTCCTGCAGCTGCTTTGCAATGATTAATATCTTTCTGTTAGCTTAACAGGGTCTCGAACACACGTGTGATGGTCTAGTTCCAAGCGGCAGCAGATGTTTAGATTCCAAGTGTCTGAACTGCACTCTGCCACATTTCTAAATGCTTAATGCAGCACAGATGTGCTCCAGCATATCAGGAAAGCTGAATACTGGATAAATGATGATGACTGATTAACTATTTTCCATGTTTACGTCACTTTTTGACAGCATTGTCACATCATAATGAGCCTGTTGAGTTTTACCCCATTTGTCCCCAATAAGTACGGGGCAGCCAGCATGCAGTGTGTCGTCGTCTCCTTCACCATTTCTGTGCAGGTTCCACCAGAAGATAGCAGCTTTCTGTGATATGAAAAACAAAACAAATCACTTACAGTATCTTAAAATAGAAGTGTGGTTTAAACTACGGTCAGTAACTATCAATTATTTGAAGTACTCTGTATTAATCTGTTCCATTGTCTTCTTAATCTTTTGGTCTATGAAATATTAGAAAGTAGACAAGATACAAAAAATAAAGTGTGTTAAGTATGTCATTTTTGCTTGAATAATAAGCTAAATGATTAAGCAATAATAAAAAAATAATCAAAATATAGTTTACAGTTTAGTTAACTATAGACAAGGAAGAAAAATAGGAAAATCATGACTGTTTGACCCTTTCAGTGAGAGTATTCAGCTCAATTCAATTCAGATAGCATCAAATTACAACAGTCATCTTCAACCAATGACTGATGTTTCCAGGCTCATAACCAGGCTCACCAGGTGAGGGTAAAGAGACGACAAAAAAGAAACTCATAGGATTCAGTGGCTCTGTTATGTTGTGGGGGAAGATTTACTGGTATAGTCCACTTGTCCACTTAAAACGGAGGTCTGCAAAGTTATTCTGAGTGATCTCCTTTATCCTGTGAGCAAGTATGTCTATCCTGATGGGAGCGGCCTCTTGCTGGAGAACAGTGCTACATCCCAGGGGTCACTGAATGGTTTAATGAATGGCATGAAAAGGCTTTAAACCGTGCTATGGCCTTTGTAGTAACCACAGTAAACCAAATTTAAAACCTGTGGTAGATTTGGACTACCATGTTGGACAAGTCTCCCCACCACCATAATCAAAACACCAAAAGGAGGAAATTTCTTTTTAAAGATCAGTTTTTATCCCTTTAGTAGACTTCCAGAGACTTGAAGAATCAATGCCAAGGTGCACTGAATCTGCTGACATTGTGGCCCAATACTTTACTTTGTTTCTTTTAATTTGTCGCCAATGTGTACAAGAGCTCTTTCAGTTACTTTATTTTATTGGTCATTTTATCTTTTTCTCAAGTTCGGACAGGAAATGAGTTCTAATAAAAAGAAAGGTGAAAGGTTAAACCCCAGGAATGGCCTGTTAAACCTTCCACTGCAGGTCATTTATCTACCAGAAAAACCTTTCACTGACTTTACAAAAGTAGTAAATGAATCTCACGGCTATTGTTTCAGTGATCTGACATTTAGCATTTCGACAGTTACACCAGACATTGTGTGTGAGATGCAGGTATTTAAACTTGAAAAAAGAAAAAAATTAAATGAAAATAAAAGATACTAAGATATCTGCAGCATATTTACCTCCACAACAGGAACACTGAAGTTGGCATGAATGAACGCTGTGGACCCACCTGCCTCAACGGGGCTGAGCTGTGGAAAAGGACATTCCTTCAGAACTGTGTCTTGTGTTTATGTGCTCATGTTATGAAAAGCCACTCTGTTTGCTGCACTGTTTGAAAAATCATTCTTTTTCAATCACCACCCAGTTTTACCCTTATTCTGAGTACAAAGCACTCAGCAGAAGGAAAAATGGGTTACATGAACACAAATAAAGGGCAGATAAGAAGTTGACTGTCTAATGGAGGTTAAAGATAAATATCAGAGTTGGGTTAAGTTTGTTGCGTGACAGAATA
Organism: Heterochromis multidens; assembly: GCA_015108495.1. Classification (NCBI taxonomy): domain Eukaryota; kingdom Metazoa; phylum Chordata; class Actinopteri; order Cichliformes; family Cichlidae; genus Heterochromis; species Heterochromis multidens. The sequence continues at coordinate 23,318 of VUQS01076715.1, forward strand.
TCTCCAAAGTGTAAATGTAGTTACTGTTGTCAGAGTTTCTCAAGCTTGCTGTCCAAGTTGGCCAGGTCTTGCAGCACTTGTGGCCAATGCCAGATGTGTTTGTTTTTAATTTAGACTTTTGGACAGCCAAGAGAGAACTGCCAAAGAACTTCTGGCTGCTATCTGGGTCACACAGGGTCAATAGATGGTTTGACTTTACTCACATATATCATAAATGTTGCCACCCGATTCCCAGTTTTCAGCTTGAACACAGGACTTGAAGGTGACTGTTTTTACAGAAATGCAAACAGACATTAGAAAGTCAATAAAAGTACCCACAGTAACCATATAAATAACAGCTAATCAAACAACACAATTAACTTACAGTAGCATGGTCAAAATGAGGTTCATAATGGCCACCGATCCCATAATTCACCACTTGGAGGTACTCCCCGTATGGATGCTTCACGTTCAGACCTGTGAGCAGTGAGATCCTCTGGTCCAACTTCCCAACAATAGACTGTGCTGAGCCCTTCAGCCATGCACTAAAAGTAAAAGATACTGATTAATAAAATAATACCATAATTGAAAAGGAATATCAGTTGCATGCTGCAGGTTTACTGCTACATAGGTTTTTATTGTTATAGCACTAGTATTTATTGTTATTTGTACCTCTTGCTGATCCGATAGTCTGCAGTTGCTTGTTTTTCTCCAGCTGCCACTACAGATCTCCTCAGCTTGTTAGCAAAGACAGAAAACAGCATCTTATATTTGCATGTTTGAATGCACAACCTGAGAAAAGAGCACTGCAAAGTCTGGAGAGGAGTTTGAGGAAGTACAGATATTTGTGTAAACCACACTGGCTTCTGCTGTTTTCATGAATGTTTTCCAATTTTCCAACAGGTACACACAAACAATTTCCATGCACAGAATCAGTAATGAAATATTCAGCTCAATACATATACTTCAAACAATTAATCACCAAGAAAACCTATAAAATGATCTGTTAATAGTATTGTATTCTGGATCCAGCAACAGCAAACTGTAAACCATGCTCAAATCCCACTCTCTGCTCCAAACTAATACCATACCATGGGCCTGTTTTCAATCAGCCCACAAGCTGACATAATGATGAAATAAGTACAGGGGTTTCCATCTGAGCAAAAGATGGAAAACCCACTAAACAATGCCAAAACCTCACAGAAACTATAGGGGCAGCAAATGTGCTATCCCACCAAATATTTCCTGAAGTAACTGCCTCAGTAGACTGTGAGGAACTCTGATGATACACGGCAGTAAAGCTTCACCTTTAAATAGATATTAAGGCTCAGCTATGGTGGACTGAACATTTACCAGCCAAGCTCTGTTGGCTTATTTGGACAGTTTGAGGAATTCAGCCAAGTTTTTGTAGTAATGTATTCCTCTTTTCCTTAAGCTTTGCTAAATGTTTGGAAGCAGACCAACTCTCCCTCCATATGATCCCTCCAGAATCTTCCCAGCAGGAAGAGTCTGGCTTAGACCCCAGCGGTTAGAGGACTTTTGCAACACATCTAGACAGTCTAGATTCAAGTCCTCGTAGCACTTGTCTTTACAAATTTAAAGAATGATCAGCAAAAAGTACTGAAATTAAAAGCACTCATTATGACCTATATCTCTATTCAGAGTTTTTTATATACACGTATATTGAAATATTAGATTCCAACTACACATGCATTAATTTCTAAGCAATTTGGTGTGGTGTTTCTATTATGTTTTTACTTATTTATTCTTCTGTACAGCACTTTGGTCCATTGTGGTTGTTTTAAAGTGCTTTCAAGGTGTACATAATTTGAATAACTTTATGTAATGACTGTTTATAACATCTGAGCATTTATTTGAGGCTGATGAAAAAGCTACTCAAGAAAGTATATCTCAAAGGTTTACTCAGAATCTTTATCTGTTATTAATAAATGCTCCAAAGTCCAAAAACTCTCAGTGATGAAGATGAGCCACACAAATAAATACAGCTTCTGTACTGGATGCTTAGACTTACAGTGACAGTGATGAAGATTTGTTGAAGTATCATTATAAAAAAAAAAAAAACATGGAGAAGCCACAAACACAGGGAATATATTCATAATAATATAAACAAAATGACGATGGTCAAGTTAAAAAATCCATTGATTTGATCTACTAGAAGGTCTGTTACATCCTTCAGCCTGCAGTTTGATAGTCACAAAAACTTAATGCGACTTTGCAAAGGAAGAAAGTGTTGATTTAGTGCATTTGCAGATTTGAACAGACTTCATCGGGCTCTCTTGAATTCCTGTTGCTAAGAAAACATTTTGCAGCTTCACGTTTTGTGAGTCCCATGTGGGAAAATTCCTCCCTTTGTTTACAAAATGCTGCAAAACATGGGATTACAAAACCATTCGAAGATCTAACTGAATTAACTAAAAACGCATTGATTGTTAAGACATGAATTTTTTTCTTAAGTCCTAAAAAGCTGACTTATTGAAGACACATGGGTTGTTTGACCACATGTGATGAGCACTCACTCCTGGCTGAGCGAGCCTCTTGATCTCTCCAGTCTCTGAGTCAGTGATGAAGTCATGGTAAAGGACCACGTATGGCTGCAGGCCCAGCACCTCGCGTCTTGCAGGCCTCAACATCAGTGCAGGATTGTTGTTGGTGAAGTAGTCACAGAAAAGTTGGGGATTTGCAAAATGCATGCGCTGTAAGAAGAAACGAGCATCTGAAGTCTATTAACAAGATCAAAACAAGGATACTCATCTACAATTACTCATATAATGGTTCTCTCACCACATAAAAGCTTAAAAAAAAATATGACATTTAGAGTAATTATGGTCCATTTTAAAGCCAAGAAAAAATTTTACAAACTTGAAAATTTAGAAATTAAAGTGAGTTGTCAGGGTATGTTAGGGGTGAGGCTTTATGGATGGGAAAGTAGGACTTCCAGCACTTTGGTCAAGACTGAAATATGTAAACTGATATTAGATGGATTAATGTGTTTTTGGACAAACATTAATGATCCTTAGAGAATGAAGTCAACTTAAATCATTGAGATTTTTCTCTATTACTACTGGTATTTTTTGTCAATAGTGTTTTATTGTCCATTTCTATTTTTGTTGTTTTTATTTGATGTGAAGCACCTTGTGCTTTTATCTTGAAAAGCAATATATAAACTTACTTACTTATACTTTTAGTAAAACAATTTTATGACTGGTGGATACCAGGCTTTTTTTTTTTTTAATTTTTGGACTCCACTAGAGCAGCTTTGCATGATTTACAGTTAAAAAAAAAAAAAATCCTTATTTATCTTGTACTGGGCTTTGGTACAACCCCTCATCCTCTGTGTGAAACAGCGTAATTTTCTGCCCCTTGTAAACAGAGGTATGAAAAGCAAACTTCTGTGCTCACAGCCAGATGTGTATGCTTCAGATCACGATATTAAGAATACTGACTCTCATTGGCATAACAATGTGAAAAATAGAAAAAAAACACTAGCAGAAATTGTTAGGAGTCGTCTGAATATTCGCTGACCTAAATATTTGAACTGTTGGCCATGTGAAAATGAAAATACACGACTGTAAATAAAGAACTGTATGATATGTCTACTTTAAAATGTAATTTGAGTATTTATTTGACAATTACTTTTAACCAAATTTAATTATGACGCTCTCATCAGCCTCTTGTTGGTGTAAGTTACCACAGACTGCATACAAAAAATTGAAGTTTTAAGGAGTTATATTTAAAAAAAGAAAATATAAGAAACTGTTTTGTTTAAGCAAGGTTTATCCTGGAACACTGCAGATCCAGAGACAGAAAACTCTGTAAGTCACTGCTACACTATGCAGTAAATGACTGAACATGTTCTCTGCAGACTCAGCATTTGATGTATGCATTCTGATTGATTAGTTTGATGTGTTGGCATGTCCTGATCTGCTCCTGATAACTATAATACCTGAGAGTCTTGAGTCTGGCAGAGTCTCTCATAAGTATCCCTGGTCCTCAAATAACTGGAGGAGGGTCTAGTCAACCCATTGCCTCTGGGTGGACCAGCAGTAACCAGGAGCTTCTCGTATTTCTCAATGTTCTGCAAAACTCTACCATTCATTGGATCTGAGAAAGAAAATGTGTAAATAGTCTGAGAGAGGGTTCACACTGTTTACTGAGGAAAGGGGTTTTAAGAGACTTACTGTGATGCAGTAACTCCTGAGATAGACTCAGAGCGTAGGAGACGTTTCCTGTCTGAAACAATGAGAGGAATTCAGGGCAATCTAAATCATCAATCATGTGAGTTTCCTCAATGTCTGTCTACTTACTTTAAAGTGAGAGAAGGCAAGGTGATCCAGAGCATCCTCCAAAGTTCCTTCATTCTCAGGGCTCCACTCCCCTCCTGCTCCCCTGAAAAGGCGCACAGACTCCTCCAGCCATTGCACCGAGTGATAATAGTCTTCTTGTTCATAGGCCACCTGGGTACAATAACACCAAAAAATGAGTATTTGGCAATTTAAATAGAGTCTGTATAGAACTGAAGAATCGCATGCTGCATGCATGTCGGCCAGAATTTGTGAGGTTTTGTGGTTGCAGGGATAATTTCAGTAAGGATCATATTAACAAATGTAAGACCAGCTTGAGTCAGAGTCAGCAGCCAGAATCAGACAGTTTCTCCTATCTTGACAATCAGCTGGCATAAGTTTATTGTTGTGGTGTGCTGGATTCTGGAAGCTATTGGCCAAGCCATTTAGTTATTTCAACTTCACTTGAATTCATTTCTTTTGGGTTTATTGGGTTATGATCTTGTGATGTTTTTTTGTACATCTCCTCCCTCCTTTTTCTTACCATTTACTCTTCTCTGTGTGCTGTGCTGCCTTGTGCATCATCCTCTGTTCTTCTATATGCACTTCTTGTTAATTGCTTTTCTTTGTTCTTCTTGCAAATCTTTATGACTATTTTTGCTGCCATGGTCGGTTTCACCTGTGCTCTGTTAATCAGTTAGCTCCCTTTGTGTTTATAGTCCTGTCTCTCCCTCACCTTCACCCTTTTGTCAGTCCATCTGTTCACCCACTTGTGTTCATTCCTAGTGTTCTTGCACTTTCAGCTTTTGTTTAGTTCATCCTTTTATGCTGCAAGTATTATGTAGCAGCTTATGTTCTACAGCTGCCCTCAAGGCCCAGTTTTAGAAATCTTCTGCGGCCAACTGAAACCTGAAATCAAAACTCTGATAAACATACCAAACTAAAATAAATGATTTCCTTCTTTATGCTTTCATATTTTCACTTTGACCTTCTGTTAAATTTTCTTAAATTAACAACTTTGACCACTCTTTTTTAACCCCTTCATCAATAATGAAAGATCAGCTGAGGGCAGATAAATGGAGAAACGCATGTAACTTTAACACCTTGGCTTTGTTTTATTCGTTTTGATTGCTTTTATGCAAATATTTAATCATAATTAAATAAATATTTGATTGTAGTTTTAAATAAAAAAAACCCTGAAACTGTTTTATGATGATGATGATAAATGATGTCTCACAGCCCATCTGCAGCACCTGCCTGCATTCTGCATTTGGGCCCCATGATTATAGTGAAGTTCTGCAAAACCTGATAAACTACCACAAAGTGGTGTCAGCTGAAATATCTCAATGGGGAAAAAAAGAGTTAATAAAGTGAATTTACCAGACCTTTACAGCCTGATCCCCATCAGTGCCTGAAGCAAGCAGATAAAAGGATAACGTGCACATATCTGTGACTGAATATGGGTGGTAGATTTGCATTATTGGTAGGCTTACAGTATGTAGGCATGTTTTACACAGGAGTGTGTTCCTGCATGAAATTTCCATGTATATTATAGAAGTGCAATACTAAACTGCAGTATTTTTAGATTTTGAAAGTCACAAACACTGATAAAAGTTTCCTTTACTTGGGCTCAAAGCAGTTTAGGAGCTGACCTGACTTGATAAAGTAGGTGCTGACTAAAGGCCTGACAGCACCCACAGAGAAACTGGGTGGTAAGAGGCTCCTCCCATCACAGATTATATCCACAGCCACAACTCCCTGTGTGCCATTTAACCCCCACAAACACACACAGAAGCTCAACAACTAATCAGACATGCTGACTTGATCTACCACAGGTTTACACCCACTTTCACTCTTTAATTTAAGATCACTTAGTCTTAACAGAAATAGCTTAAAGAGCAAATGAATGTGTAAAAATACTCAGCTGATGAGGTCATGAGCCTGAGGAAAGCATCAGCTGGCAATTACCTTAAAGAGTCCTAAACTTCTCCCACTGAAACTGACACACACAAACTTGTGTCAACAAAACCTGCCGGTTTTTAAGGCCAGTTTAACAGCTACATAAAAGCACATGCGGGCAGCTCTTGTCTCATGTAATCTCAGCCTTGGTACAAGTGAAGGCAAGCTCTGCTAGTTGCTTTTCTGCAGTGTGAGATAATGTCTTTTCCATACAAGAGTATGTCTCTCCCACACAGTGCCCTGCCCTTACACATCATCACTGCATGAAAACAGTGGAATTTATTGTGGGGGAAATCTCTCTTTTTTTTCTTCTATAGAATATTACATTCATCTTCACATGAAAAGAATTCCCAGGCATGCAATAGAAAGAATCCCACTTTTCCTGGGTTCCCACCACAGAATTACTTACAAATCTGGGATAAAACTACTGCAGCCCTTTGGTATGGGATGTTAATCACAGAGGGAAATTTTCAGGGCAGCAACTTCCAAATATGTTAATTTCTTTAAGTGAGTGCTTGTACCTTATTTTACCCTGACAGCTGTTCCAGAAAAAAGACAGATGTTTACTCTCACCACTTTTCCTTTGTTGTGCTTTTAGGAAATACAGAATTAGTACAAGTACTTAATTACTCTACACTGCTTCCATTTTATGCATCACCACATTTTGACTACATTTATTCAACAGCTATATTTACTTTTTAAAAGAAAAAGATAATCCTGAATTGTTAAAGATTAAAGCATGGTTCCCAACTTTTCTTTCTTGTGCCCTTAAAATAAACAGTTTCTAGTTCTTTTTCAGCTTTTCATATAATTTACCCATTTATATTACACTATGGCTTAAAGCTTATTAACATTATGAGGAACTGTGGCTGCTTTGAGTGATGGGTGGCTGCTGCCAACACAAACAGCTAAAGCTAATAGCTGTCTGCTAGACGTCATCTCCACTAATTCAAGTCACTGAACTGCATCTCTCGACTTTGTTTCTGGTATTGATTTTGGAGGATTTTACTGAGGTAATCTGACAAATAATGTGGCTTGCTCTGCGGTTATTGCACTAACAGCCCGCCAAGAAGTCTGTGCTCCACTTTTTTGGTATTGCAGTGTTTGCACTAACTAAAAGCTCCACTTATAATTTAAATCCAACTTCTCATGCACATATGTTCACTTCTGGCTCCAAAATAATCCAAGATGGAGATGGTCAGAATGCTAGACTCAAAGCTTTAAACATACAGTCATCTTTTATATAGTCTATGGTTGTTAGTTTCACCAATGAGTAGTTTCCCTCTCAGACAATTTGGTAAAGATTACTTCTTGATCTAAAGTGTAAAACTTTCCAATATTCCACAAAAAATAAGACAAATAATTCCAAATTTTGAGTATGGATTTGTGTAGTAGTATAAGACTTTCTTTCCCAACACATTAAGCGTGTCAGGACCACTCATCATTGTTCATGACACGAGGTGCCCAACCCCTAGTCTGGAGCCAAATATCAACTACCTAGTAAAACAGCACTACTACTTTTGTTACTTAAGTTTACTTTTTACTGATATTGCTGTTCCTTTACATGCAGGACTGTGTTTTTTTAAAGTACATAATCTAAAGTACAGTAATGTTTTCAGTACCTTCCCAACCAGAAAGCAGTCATCACCAGAGAGCTGGACAGATACTGCAGGCATGTAGACATCAACAGACTTGCCATTAGTGAATCTTTGGAAACGACCCCTTACGAGGCTTGAAACTTGTAGAGCATACACATCCTGCAGCCTCATCAGCCCCTTAGCGGCCCCCTGGAGGTCTTCCAGTTTGGGCAGATCAGCTTCTTCCTCCTCATAACCGGACCTGAGGGCTGGACAGCAGAGGGGCAAAAAGGTGAATGGGGAGGGGTTGGGTGGTGACAGCAGAGAAGAGGGGAGGTGGATGTTTAGATATCACCACTAGATGTGTCTTTGAAAGAGGCAGTGAGGCAACCTTGTAGGTTCTCGAGGGCTTCATTGCTGTAGACGGCGTTCAGCCACTCTGAATGAAGGCGTTTGATCAGGGTGAAAGCTACCAGAGGGTTGGCCATTGCAACTGCTGGACCTTTGTAAAGTTCTGTGTGCAGGTCAGACACTTTGGCATAAAAACTGTGTAAAGATACACAATTGTTAAACAGGGTCTTCAGACCGGAAAAAATAAAAACTCAATAATTAAACTGGCATTTTTATGGACAATACATTATTTGCTTCAGAAGAAAGAAACAAAAGGAGAAGTTCATAAAGATTAGAATCCAATATATTAAGCATTACATTTACATCTGCAGAAGTCCTCTATGGACTGTTCAGCTAAGTATCATTTAGAGTTTTAGACTGAATTAAGGAAACCTGTATCTCATATAATAAGCATGACCGTAAATATCAAGCTTATTCCAGCTGCAATGCTGCAAAACTCCACCGCAGTCGAGATATATGGTTTCATACATATGAGGCTTATGCAAGGGCAGCAAGGATGTGATAATGTGATCACCTCACTATCAAACCTCACATCTGCAAAGCTTGTTCTATTACTATTTACTGTGTGTGCAGCTGCTCCCGGGTTATGATATAATCACCAACTGTGGATTAAACTCGAACCAAACCAGCCATCAATAACTGCGGGTTTTTCTTTTAATTCTGCAATACCTCAAAAATCAGAGAAAATCAGATATTTTCTAACATGCATATCTTTTAAAATTGTTATAATCAAGTCTGTTTCATCATTAGTCACCGTTTGATGTCCTCCAGTCTCTCCAGCTCGTGGTCAATGTAAGTTCTCAGGTAATCGATCAGCTTCCGTTCAACACTGATCGCCTGCTTTACGTTCAGCAGCGACGTATACATTTCCCCTCCAACTACAATCAGGAGACCCCAAAGAAAGCATACAAGCACAGTAAACTTCATCTCCGAAAGTAAACTCTGTTCGCTCTCTTCCTCGGCAGATTCACCGGGCTCTTAATTGCTCCCCTCAGTTTTCCTGAACAGCACCGATGAGCTTCAGGATTTGCAGCAGGCTCTCATCTGATCTGAGATCAGCTTTCGCTCTCTGCTTATCATGTCTGGATTCATTCAGAACAATTAGTTTGCACTCGTGCTCTGCAATATCAGGAGATTTATGGTGTTGTTATAGACGCTGTTTCTGAATAAATGAAGTGTTCATTCAGTTTGAGCAGTCTGGAATAAATGCGATGTAATATATTTGCTATCTTTAGTTTAATTTTACTTTCTAGTTAACGGTTTAAAATGTGCAACTAAAAGAGAAACCATCTACTTTTGGAAGAGCATAGGTATCGATTTTGGAGTCACAGCGACATCTGCAGGACAAAGCTCTGCGCAACAACCAAGCTGCAGCAACCAAGAGCTACAGTAGGGATTCCTAAAAGATGGGCAGCGCCTCCCTGGTGGTGAAAGATACTGCAGTTGGAACGTGAGCGGTATTTAATTTGGTAATAAGTTAATTGAAAGTCTAAATTTTGAAAGATGGCAGCTGCTGATAGGTCACCTGTCTATAGAGATCTAAGCAGGGTCATCCAAAAGGGAAAAGCATGGTGGGTTTTAAGTCTCTCAAGCAATGTTTGAGATAGAAATTTTCTTAGTTTATACAAGTGTGCATATTTATTTATCTTTTCATATCCCTCTTCTCCTTTAAAAAAAAAATCTAATTGTTCCCCCTATTTTTTCCTTCTAAGGTCAGGGCATAATTATGTCACTAAATGTATGCATACTGTGATGCAAATCAGAATCAGCTTTATTGACTAAGTACGTGTACACATACAAGGAATTGGGCCCCGGCTACTTCTTTGCTCTCAGTGTACATAACAGAGTTGAGAACAGATGATGACAATCAAAACAAAACCACTGAATTAAAACTTGTTTAATTCTAAACAAGGACACAGTGCAGACCAGCTACCTAAACTCTACTCCCACAGAGGTCGATTATCTTGTTAATAGTGTTACATCCTCACTGCGTACGACTCTGGATGCTGTGGCTACTAAAAGAAAGCCACAAATCAGAAGTGCTTGACACCCTGGTACAACTTTCAAACGCACCTTAAAACAAATAACCTGTAAGCTGGAGGGGAAATGACATCTCACTAATTTAGAAGAGCTTCATTTGGCCTGGAAAGAGAGTTTGTTGCTCTAAAAAAAAGCCCTTCGTAAAGCTAGGACATCTTACTATTCATCACTGATTGAAGAAAATAAGAACAACCCCAGGTTTCTCTTCAGCGCTGTAGCCAGGCTGACAGAGTCAGAGCTTTGTTGAGCCAAGCATTCCTTTAACCTTAACTATTAATTAACTTAACTATTAATGACTTCATAAATTTCTTCACAAATAAATTTTTAAGCCCCAGGTATTTAATCTCTGCTGAGGGTTGTCTCTTCAGAGGTGGTTGTTAACCAACTATTGATCATGTGAGTCATCACATGAGCCAAGGTGTAAAAAAAAAGGCGTGGGTCAGTGGCTGTTTGGTTTCTCCAATGTAGAGACCTGAGCACTCTTCACTGCACTGTACAGCATACACTATGATGCTTAGTTTGGCTTTGGGAGTTTTGTCCTTGGGATGAACCAGTTTTTGTCTGAGGGTGTGGCTGGGTCTGAAGTGCACTGGGATGTTGTGCTTAGAGAAAACTCTCCTGAGTTTCTCTAACAAACCTGCTACATAAGGAATGACTATGTTGTTCCGTTTGTTATCCTGTTTCTCCCTAGTTGGTGTCTGACCTTCTTTACTGTGCATCAAATTGCTGATGATGAAGGCCCAGTTGGGATAACCACGTTTTAAGAGCTTTCTTTACGTGTCTGTGTTCTTTTTCTTTCCCTTCTGCCTTAGAGGGAACGTTTTCTGCCCAGTGGTGCAGGGTCCTGATCACACCAAGTTTATGTTGGATTGGATAGGGGTTCCTCAAGAGTCTGTCCTTGGTCCATTACTGTTTGGCCTTTACATGCTCCCGCTTGGTACTATCATAAAGAATCATAATATATCCTACCATTCTTATGCAGGTGATACACAGTTGTACTTATCATTTTTCTTGGATGATCTAACCTCTGTTCACAAACTAATGAGCTGCATTGATGACATTAACTGCTGGGTGTCTCAAAACTTTTTAGAACTGAACAGAGACAAGACAGAAATACTAAAGTCAGAGAGAAAATTTGTTCATATTTATCATCCCTGTCTCTGAAACACAGTGAGCAAGTCAGGAAACTTGGCATCATTTT
>VUQS01076718.1:17830-28406 GCA_015108495.1 Heterochromis multidens
AAAAAAAAAATAAATAATAAAAAAAAAAAAAAAAAAAATAAAAAAAAAAAAAAAAAAAAAAAAAAAAAAAAAAAAAAAAAAACTATAAAAAACTATAAACTCACAAACTATGAGGATTGGATACTATGGATAAATATTTGTTTAATCTTAGTATTTAACTGATGTTATCCTTTGTAACTGAAGAAGACACATGGTTAAAAGCATTATCAACTGTAGTTTCAGCCTACAATTTTTGAACTATTTATATTATATAATAGGAAAATTTCCTGAATAATGTTGCTCTTAATTTCATCTGTTATTTTTAAATTAATTAAAGGATAGGGCAATAAAAATTACCTTAATAATAGCTTAGTTACCTCTAAGTAATAGGTTTGACAATTTTTTCCAGCTGAAACTTGACTCACAGTTGAGACGTATTAATGATCACTACAGTGGACTTAGGTATGCTTCCACTGGAACTACTTTTGTGGATGTGGGTTCACTGTCATGGTTTACATGGTTTACACTGAATTGAGCCATCTTTATTACACCTACGCGTTTCCTAATGTGAGTCAAAATTAAGTCAAAATGTCTTCCACTAAACAAGTCTGTTCCTTTCATTATGTATCAGTATGTATTTTCCCTATTCATAAGAGAAGAGGCTTCCCATCCAGCTTTGTCTGGGTGTAGCTGCTACTACTGGCAGACAATAGAGCCCTCAAAGCTGTTGCTGGATGTGCCTGTCGTTAAAGAACGAGTACTGGACCATACATATTAAAACGTTAAATTTCATATATTCACAGTCGAAGCCTGAAGTCTTAAACACAAAAACTGGTGTAAAAAAACAACCTAAGTTAGAATACAGTTTTTAGATGAAAAAGGCATAGGCAAACTTGAGCTGCAATATTTAAACTGCTATCTGTGGCATGGAGTCAACTAGTTTGGAGCTGACTCAGGGTAAATGTTTAATAAATGTAATCAATAAATAAGTTAGACCTAATCTCTATTAGGTCGGTTAAGTCCAAAGTTGTGAAAATCACAGTTTCTTAGATGCAAAATTCTGGAAGGCTACTGATCAAGCGCTTTTCATGAAAGTAAAAGCTTCTTTAGGCTGCTCCCTTATTCACAAGGAGTCACCACAGCAGATGGAGCCGCATGTTTGATTAGGCAGATTTTTGCACCGAATGCCCTTCCTGACATAACAACAATGGTTATTGTCTGAGCATTCAATCTGGGGAAAAAAAACCTAAATCATTTATTTTCAAAATAATTTCATTTGTACCAAGGCTTGGCATCTTTGTGGGAGTATGTTCCAGTATTCATGTTCACGTGAGTCGCATATTGGTAGGGGTGACTCTGGACAAGGAATGCATAAAAACAAAAAGGAGCAATCTGACTTCAATGAAAGTTCATAATCCTTTCTGTTTCTGGTCCTGTTCTTTTACTATGCCAATGGTGAAGATTGGTAATCATTTCGGCACGTCAGGGAAAATTTATGTCATGAAGGCTGATGGAAGTGGACAAGGGTCTTGGCTCCCCTCACAGAGTAACTCCACTCTGTACTCCAGAGGGCTAGCAATATTGTTCCAAACTCACCCCGGGCCATGTGTAATCTTCTCAGGAGATTACAACACTCCCCCTCTATCACCAGGGAATGCTTGTGTGCTGTTTGCAGTACGATGGAGCACAAGGCTCTATCACTTCCATCTTCCACTGACATCTTTTTTCTCTAAACTGACATGGCTTTAGGCAGCTTAACTTCAACAAGGCTTCTCTAGATTTTGTTTTTTACATCAACATGACATGGCGTGGTCATGACAAGATCTTATGGTTGCCTTTCCACTTGAACTGCATACGCAACATTATACCACCAGTAGCATCCAAACAAAATACCCATTGATGCTACACAATCTTATTGTGTAGCATCAATGTATCTTAATTTCTTATCCATAATTGAATCCATAATTATTCATAATATTTATCCATAGTGACATGTATCTCATCTTATCTAAAATATATCTTACAATGTAATTTTTGCCATCTTGTGCAACTAAAACTAACATCTAGTTGCACTGATGGCCATGGTACTATAAAAGTCAAAATTCTGTAAGAAAAAGGTTGAGAGCAGAAGAACTGGGTAAGTGTAAGGGTCCTTGACATGGCCCTGATGACTAGAAAACTGGGTCTTTGTAAGGTTTTTAACAACCATTTTTTAAGGACAATAACCATATGGCTTGAGGTGCATAGAGATTAAATAAAGCATAGGAGCAGTCCAGATTTTCTTTTACTGAAGACCATGCAAAGAGTGAAATTTAGCAATACACCAAGCAAAGAGAACACTACATAGAGGTGACTCTAGCCCACAAAAAAAGTTTATTTCCCTTGGGTGTAGCTCCAAAAACATTTACAATATATTCACAAAATATAACAAAATCATCTACTATAACTACAGAATAAATAACTAAAGAATCACAAAAAAACTATAATACAATTTTTGGAATATCTGGAAAAATAAGTCCATTCAGGCCCTACATCACAACTTACAGAACTTAAAGACTCTGCTGCTAATGTCTTGGTACCAGATACCACAGAACAGGAGTCTTGTGGACTCAATGACTCAATTGTTCAGAGTTGTTTTGGCAGCACGAGAGGGATCTAGTGGCTATAAGGCCAGGGGTTTTAATGTTATGGCTAACTGGAGAATGTCAAAACTGTATGTTGGGAAACATCATCTATAACTGTTGACAAGAGCCCTTTTGGCTATTCCCATGTCAAACAGCTCAGTCATTTGTGATGTCTGCAAATGTAATGTCAAACAAAACCCTGGGCTAATCTCTTTGAAGGATGTTTCTCAGCTGTATTTCCACTGTACACTTACTGCCTTATGTTTATCAACTTTAGAGAGGCAAAGTAAGCTGTTCTCTTCTTATCCTTTATTCAAATTAAGGTTTTCACACAGTGGTATTGGGAAAAAGATGGAGTGGGATCACCGTTTCTTTGGTCAGTTCATGAAACTAAAATTTAAATTGAGGAAATTGTTTTTTCATATTTTATCATTGGTTTTGCACCTTGAACAGATAGGTAAAGCATTTCATTAAGATGAATCAATTTCAAATCTTATCTACCTACCAGTCTCTGCCCTGACTCATCACATTCTCTACAAATCAGAGATGTACTGTGTATGAGTTCTAGGGTGATTATTGTAAATGAAAAATGACTTGTAGGCCATTTTATTACACTGTAGGATGTTTCTTTCCGCTCCTCAGTTGTTGCCTGTAGCTATGTATCTGCTACCCAGCTGTGAGTAGCAGCTGTCACTGGCTTCAGAAAACACACAATCTGTATGGTGTTGTCTAAAACCTCAGGGTAAAAACATCTATGCATCAGAGGGGGCTTTTTTTTTATATGTATATCATAAAACAAACAAACACTGCAATAATGGGGGAACTCAGGAGTCACAAGTTTACATAAATGGTCCTGTGTGCCATCACAAAGTTACTTTTTGCTATATAAGATGTGATGCATAAAAATATCCTCCACTAAACTTCCTTTTGGATGAAGGACAGACACTTCGTTCTGTAGGTCAAACTGTGCAGGCTGTGAGCAACACTAATCCTTATTGTGTACTCAGTTTAATTTGAGGCTGGAACTTTTCTTTCCATGACACAGTACTACCAAACAAATTATTATTTTGTCTCTATTATCTCTTTTATAATACAGATGTATATCCAGACTACAACCCTGACCATCTCTATAAGCCTCAGTGCATCAGTCTCTCTGGGAATGCTCTACATGCCTAAGGTCTACGTGGTTCTTTTCCATCCAGAGCAGAACGTACCCAAGCGCAAACGCAGCCTTAAGGCTGTGGTCACTGCAGCCACCATGTCCAA
Organism: Heterochromis multidens; assembly: GCA_015108495.1. Taxonomy (NCBI): domain Eukaryota; kingdom Metazoa; phylum Chordata; class Actinopteri; order Cichliformes; family Cichlidae; genus Heterochromis; species Heterochromis multidens. The sequence goes on from VUQS01076718.1 coordinate 21,700, forward strand.
CAAGTTCAACCCTAAAGGTGGCCTGAGGCCCAACGGAGAGGCCAAATCTGAACTTTGTGAAAGTCTTGAAACACAAGGTTGGTATCACATCTGATAAAATAATCTGTAATAAAGTGCGATAAAGGAAAGATAGACCAACCAGCAGCAGTTGATGCACTCTGTATGCAGGTATCACAGTTACAGATTACACACGTCTATTTGAAAATAATGAACTCCTTTTAGGTGAACGTAATTTAATTTTTCTTTAGCAGTTCTGGGAAATTAGCAAATACGTTCTGTGAGCAAATAAGAAATTATGGTGCAATTTTAGTGTCAGCTAAAGTGGAGGTATATTATTGCTTCTTTCTGAATATGAGCCATTGCAGATGACAAACAGAACAATGGGAATAATTAGAAGTAATAGGGGTCGTGTCATATTAGCTTCTAGATAGCACAGAAGTGGAGTCGGAGCTGAATGTTCCTAATCTATAGTGTGTTAGGTGTAAAATACAATTCAAGGAATTAAGTGGTCAGTGGAAGGCCAAGAAAATGTTTATAGTTTATCATTCTTTTTACATTTAGCAAGGTCTGACAATGTATAAGCTTCTTCCACATACACACACACACAATATGGAAATACATAGCATATTTTTAAAAGACAGGAAGTAAATTTTCTTTTTTTTTAAGGATTATTCTGCATTTTTAAAGAATGGAACAGCAAAATCGTTCAGTTTTCACTAACTCACTATACTGGATTTGTCAGTCAGAAGGTGTGACAGGGTGCCCATACTATTCTGATTTTGAAAGGGATAAAAACAAGGGTAGCTCAGTGTTAGAGAAGAGGATATTTCAATCACCAAAGCAAATGGTATGAACAGGCAGTGCCTGTGTGGGGGCAGGTGTAAATCCAGTCAAGCACCCCCACATGTTGTGATTACTTAAAGTACTGATTTTTTACTCTGACATGCTGAACATTATACCATAATGTAGATTGGGACTAAAAAACACTTACATGTATGCTTTCTTCTTACCTTGAAATGGAATTGTTATATCATCCAATTACAGAGCCCATTTATAGGTGCTGAGTCTTACCCTCCGGTTTGAACTGTGACTCTAACAATTGCTCTTTGTGCTTATGTGTCAGATTGTGTTGAGGGAGGGGAGCCTTGTGAGGGACTTTAGACTCTCAGGTAACCTGATTAGACAATAGCTTTGCTCTTTTATCATCTGTGACCACTTTTTCCTGTTAATTTCTGCTAATGTTCACCACAACACCTGTGCTTGCCTACACAATGCAGAAAGCATCTCTGCTAAAATACAGCACCCTGATTGACATAAAGCATTAATCACACACTCACAAATCCACCCTGGACCAAGGGATATTAACTTGGATAAACAATATTGGTGTGTGGTGTTGTAAAATGGCCAATCAGCATGGTTAAAGCCCGTTAATGTGAGAAGATGACACCCCTCTGCCTGAGAGGAGACAAGCGATAGCCATGTGTCCCCTGTAATTTGTTTCCCTGTTGACAAAAGAAGGAATTTGTGGTAATGGGACAACAACAACAATAAGAGTGAACAGGAAGAGACAGATGGGTCTGCCAGCTCCAATTCTTTCTGGACCATCTATTCTTTATCTTGGCCTCGCAGCACATAAATATTCAAATAAGGTTCATTTATCAATGCTTTTCTTGGAAGATATGCTTTGGATGAAATGGCGAGAATACCGCCCCCATTCACACACCTAGTATGGCCCTGACAAATATACCAGAAACATTTACCATTACACATCTCTCCTCTGCAGCACTTTTGCCCCTACTCTGGCTTTCAGCTGTCTTCTGATTGGATTCATCCCTTCTGACATATTCAATCAGCCAAGGCTGCTATGGGCAGATTGGCAGATTGGTAGTGTGATTACCACCACCGAGCATGCTCGATGAGGACAGTTTTACTTTAAAAAAAAAAAAGATACATACGCTGACACTTGCACACAGGCATATGTGTGCAGACAAGCATGACTGCACACATACACCTAGGTACTGTATGTATGACAGTCACATTTGACCAGTGGTTTGGGTTTGTTATGTTCACTGTGGTCTGCCCTCTGGTCATCTGTCTTATGTGCTTTATTCACAGCTCATAAATTTCCATGAAACATGAAAAGAATGTTATCAAACTTTGATGGCAAAAGCTATATGGCCGGGACAGATCACATATTGCCTTAATTGTATTTTACACACTATAATTAAGAATGGTAATACACTGATTGCTGCATGCTTTGCTTGATGCACACAGAAATCACAGGTCTTTGCATGCAGAAAAAGACTTGCATTTGAATGGTTACTACCGCATTTTCTACTGCTTGGTGGTTCAGTAGTTGGTATTTTGGATGCAATTTATTTTTATAATGTAAAAAAATTGTATAATTGAAAAAAAAATAGAGAGAGTTGTTCCTGATTTTATGCTGCTGTAAAACCAGTTACATATGAGTGCAAAACCCCAATGATTCTGAATACATTTGCATTGCTGTCAAATCTTATGATGCTTTATTTTTTAAATGTCTGCAATGTTTCCACACAGTCTCATGGCAAAACAAGAAGCAGACATGGAAATATGATGTATTTGAAACGATATATGGGCAGGAATTGTCACATTTTTATTTACAGTCAGTGTGTTTTGTGCTTGCACCACAGATGTTTTTGTGACTCCTCAAAGGGGCTGTGCCAAACTAGCAACAAAGCTTTGAAAAAAGTGTCTACCTTTGTATTTTAACCCAAATTCTGACCTCTTTATAATCCTAGCAAAGCAGTTTTGCTGCCTAAACCAAGATGAGTATTTGCGATGCGGAACCCTAACAATATAGCAAATGACATCAAAAGTGAACAGTGAAAGAGTAATACGAAATACTAGTGCCAAAGTAATCCCAAAGAAAGTGTGAAATTCACCCATTCCATGTTGCATTCAAACTGAAGTATCTGTTGTGTTGTGAGGGGTGACATGATATATAGCTCTGCCACCCCTCCAGCCTCCAAATGCAGACTTTTTTGCTCTTTAAAAATTGAAAGAGATGGGAATACAAATCAGTACATTAAATGAATGCTGCATTATTTACATACACCATCAAAATAAATAATATACCCTGTAAAATGTGAGGATAACTTCATTGAATCTTAGATATGATCATGTGAGATATTCCTGTAAAGGCAATTTAACATTAGCATCCAGCTATTACGATTAGTTCCACCTGTGCTTGTATAATGGAGTCATCCATAAATAGAATTTCACATCAGTCTGAATTCCAACAATCTGGTTTTCGTTCCATGCCTATTTGAATCTCACTTATTGTATTTTAACCATTCCTTTCTTCTTTCTTCTACCCCATTACTTTCAGTGTTGGCCTCAAAGCAGACATACATAAGCTACAGTAACCATGCCATCTAAGACAGAGATGAGCTGTGGAAGAGGAGCAAATGCCTGCCTGAGGAGAAATCACCTGATTCTGGGGGAATATTGGGGATATACTGGAGAACTTTCAAGCTGCTACATCAGAGAGGACTGGGGTGAAAAGATGGAAATTTGTCACTCCAAAGGATGTCATTTATTTTTTTTTAGGGAATCATGTAAAGGCTCGGATGCAAAATTTATGATAAATTAGTAGTTTGTAGGAGGGAGAGGGGAGATGTAAGGGAGCTTGGACAGTTAATTTTCTCTTCCCACCCTGAGCATTGATCAGTGACATTTCCAGATGCAGGCTGAATGAACCACCTGGAGTCTACAGTTTGTTTGCTTTTTTTCTGAAGTGTATAGTACACAAGTTCAGTTCTCTCTGACACTGAATTGTCTGTCTCATTTCAGCAAAAACAGGGGAAAGTGTTCCGTTTTTATCAAATGCAGCTGACGAGATGAAGCGGTGTAAAAAATATAGTACTTATTTTTGGTTACAGGTGTCATTGGAGTTGAAAGCTGCAGTACTCTTCAAACTGTACATGCCTTACGACAGTACACTCAGTATTCCTACACGAACTAACCATATCTGAAACACATGAAAATAAAGCAGTGGGTCACCCCAGTTGTTTTTTTGTTTTTTTTTAATGTTTCATAATGATGACGACACCACCATTTTGGCAATCCTAGTGTACAGTCCCAGAGCATGCTTATGGGAGCATCACGTGTACTGTGCTGTGTTGTCAACGTCTATGGAATGCAACATTTGTCATCGTTGTCATTCACAGTGGAGATGTCATTTTGGGGTATCCCTCTGCTGAACGAAAAGTAATCAAACAAACCAAACACAAATTGCCATGCAATATCTCTATGGTTTACATCACATTCAATATATGCCATTCAGGACTTGGAGACTCAACAACTTGACTTTAAATATCTGAGATTCACTGGCTCTTATTTATTATGCACCTATTGAAGCCTTTGGAAAGACTTCGTCAAAATGTAACTTTATCCAGCGTTAAAAATAAATAGTCTTCATTAAGATTCATTAAGATGGTAATCCATTTTTCTGTATTTATACAATACAGAATTTTACACATACATAATTCTTAGGGGAGTAGAGTAAGATTAATTCAATTAAGACAGTATATTCTGTATCTAAACACAGGGTATTATGAAATATTAGATTTTTTTAAGAAAGAAAAACAACAACAACAGTCTGTTGTCGTGCCAGACGTATTATTGTTAAAGGCTGACAACATATGATAAATGGGATAGTAGAAACACACTGTATGAATAATCTGTGTCCTTGCAAAAGATTTATATGCAAAAACTGCTTTCTTCTTCTGGGTCTTGGATTCTGAGGCTGCAGTGGTAATGATAAATTATATTTTTAATAATTTTTTTTATTTAAAATAAGACTCAAGTAGCTATTCAGCATTAATACCAATTTTGAAAAGGCACAGGCTTAGTTCAGATAACTGCCTAAAAAGTTCAAAGATAATTAGGAATATGATATATTGTTTGAGCAGTCATTTTACTTTTCAACAGGCTTAATAATGTCTATACTATCACACTCTATAACAATTTAAATTAGCATTCGGTCCATTGTCAGAATATTACATATCAATAAAAGATATAGCCACACTGCATTAAGCAGTAGCAAAGTCCACTTTCCACCTTCCACTTGGCAGCTATCTTAATTATTACTTGTTTTGAGCAAATAAACAATAACTGATTTGGTGTTTAGCAAGACCCACCTATTTTTTTCCAGTGAAAATGCTGGAAACCCAAATAAAGACAAATGGTCATAAACATGACACCAGCAGGATACCCATGTTTGTTTGTGTACAAAGGATGTGTTAAAAGAGCTGTTTGTTTATATGTTGATCAGCCTGTAGTTTCTCAGGTTTGGGTTCCTGTTTATTTTGAAGTCTTTCTACCCCCTAGTGGTCAAGAGTCTCTCAGTACAGCTTTAAATCTCTATAGTTCTACATTACTGCTCCATACCTACATTAATTGGTTTTCACAGTGCTATTGCAAAAAAAATCAAAGGTATGAATACCTGCATAATAAATAAGGGCCACTGTCTTCATTCTGTGCCTCATACCCATTAAACTACTCCTGCTATTTGTTCCATGGATCTTTCATCATGTTTGTGTTGCCAGTATTACCCTTCAGTTGTATTCTGTTTAAACATTTATAAAGAACTCAGTGTACAATTTAAAATATGTAAACACCATTACTGTTTCCATTCTCTAAAGTATTACTTATAACAGTATTCTCTGGATTTTTGTCTCATTAAATGTTATCTTCAGCAATGCAAAAATTGTATGTTGCATGTCAAAACCCATAAGAAAGTTCTGTGAACAATTTGAGAGAAAGGCGTAAAATCCAGAAAGAAAACTACTGCAGAGGATTATAACTTCCAAATATTCCGTTTTTGTTGGTCAGTGATTCTCTCAGCTCTCAGCTTCAACAAGTCTAAGGTGTTGCGCAAATGTTGTTTTCTTATTTGATAAAGTATTGTTTGTGGGATTGTTTGTGTTTGTGAATATGATAATTTTCCTGCTTTTTTGCCACAACCCCTTCACCTACTTTTATTTTTCTAAAACACTGTCTGTTACAAAATAGAATATGTAATTGCTGACTGAAATTAAATGGCAAGTTAATGTACGTTATTAAAATGGATTGATTATGTCTGCTTTATGTACCAAATTATTAAAAAAAAAAAAGAAAAAAGTTGAAAAAAAAAGAGTTACAGTGCCTGGATATTTATGAACTATCTATAGAAAAAAAATAAAAATGTGTAGAGCATGTTCATTTTTATACAAGATATTTCTAATAAAAAAGACTGTTTTGTTAATACAGTGTTGATGTGTCTTCTTAGTAAGCAAATTTCCCTAGCAATTTAAAGCAAAAGAAAATGTAAAGCAAAAGAAAAAAAAAAAAATATATACACATACACACACACATACGCACACTGCAGGCGATCTTTATCCTTCAAGCTTGGGTGCTTGAGGGTCTTGCATAGTATCTTTGCTGTTCCTAGGACTGCGCTTTTCTGGACAGAGATCTCGGATGTCGTTCCTGGGATCTGCTGGAGCCACTCGCCCAGTTTGGGGATTACTGCCCTGAGTGTTCCAATTACAACGGGGACCACTGTTGCCTCCACTCTCCACATCTTTTCTAGCTCTTCTCTCAGCCCTTGGTATTTCCCGAGCTTCTCGTGTTCCTTCTTCCTGATGTTGCTATCACTTGGTATAGCTACATCTATCACTACA
>VUQS01076719.1:31063-54191 GCA_015108495.1 Heterochromis multidens
GACAGTTGGGAAATTAGAAAACGACATGTTAGAGATCAACTTAATACATGGTTAATGCCTCCTGCATTTCCTTATGAATGTGTGTGTATGTTTTTAAACAAAAACTTATTATTGCCTAGTTTTGGAAAGAAAAACATGCATTATACATTATCTGTGTGTAATAATCTTATTTTAACTCACTTGAACCAATGACAGGGATGGACATGCCCTGGTCTTCTGCTGCTGCAGCAGCAGCAGCAGTAGCGACGGGTTCTGGGGAGCCCTCTACAAAAAGCTGCTTAGGAGGACTAACGCTGCACAAAAAAAAAAAAAAATAAATAAAAAAAAAAGACGTAAGGACGAACTAAACATCCATGGTTGCAAACAGCTAATGCGTTAATGATAACAACACTAACAGTAAAAATTACACAAGTAGTGCATCATACCCGTCATCTGTGTCAGATGCAGGCTTAGAGGGTTTGCTGGTTGGGGAGTTAAAGGGCGTCCCTGAGTCTGTGTCTCTGGAGCTGTCCAGGTGGCTGCTGTCGAGAGAGATCCGCTTAGAGCTCCCACCATTAGAGCTACGGTTCAACTCTGCTATGCTCTGCAGAAGGAAAAGATGACAGATTTGTTAAAGGAAAAGAACACAAACATTAAAATTAGGACACAATCATTGCAGAACAACTTGCAAAGAAAGATATCTTACTCTCTTTTTCTTCTGCAGCACCTCAGGAGGCAGGTACTGATGGAGCTGCTTCTTCTTCACATGTGTTGCTTCAATCTTCATCCCTTCCTTCAGCATATTGATGTTGTTGGCTTGTCTATACACTGATGAGGACAATGTCACATTAATGTTGATTGACTACTGCTGTAAATGTACATTATATAAATATTTGTTACATCTGTAAAAATCATACAAATAAGCTTTGGTCATTTCTTGTAGTTTGACTCAGTGAAACTTGAACACTTGGTTCATTTGTATATTTGTACATATCTTAGGTTCTCTTTGTATTTATAATTTCAGATTTACTATATTTATATTCTATTGTGTGATTGCGAGCCAATCCATCGAAATTTCATTCTAATGTGCACTAACTGGTGTATGTTCTGAATGACAAAGTAACTGTTCTATTCTATTCATGCAGCAGCACAGAAAATTGTGAGATGTGGACGTATTTTTGGCTTTTTCTAAACCTGCCTGTACAAAACTTTGCCATGAATGTAGATTTAAAAAAAAAAAAAAAGCTCTTGTACTGAGGCTTTATAGTGCAGCTTGTTTGTGTTTTTTATTTTTTATGTTATAACTCCACTTACATTAAATATTTTTAATGTTTATATTTTATTTTATAAATTTGTATCAGGTACTTATCCAAAGTCAGTGCATAACCCACAGTAGCAGAAGCACAAGCACAGAACCTAAGAAATGTTCCACTATACATTACATTAAATGTTTTGGTTGGTTAAGTGGCAAAAAGTATTTTTATTATTTAACCTATTTTTAGTATAAAGTTTTTTGTTTTTTTTAAACATTTTGCCCACTTTACCTTGCTGTCAGTCTACCCATTTTCAATGGAGAACTGAAGGCATTACATGCTCTCTTAAAAGCCACCAGATTTATTTTGACTCATACAGTAACTTTACGTTACAGAGCTGCTTCAAATGATTCATGAAACTCAACACGACTTTGGTGTCAATTTGACTCAGAACAGTCCTTCATACTCTTGTGCTCTGTAAGGTAAAACGATTTTTTTTGTCAAAGGAGAGAGCATTGATATGTTCTCCTGGAAAGGACTGTCTTAAGGTATGGTATGGCAATAAAAACATATTTTTTGGCTTAGCTTCTGTATCATTACTCCTTTCAGATTTTGCAGACTGGGGGCACAGCAAAAGCTATCTAGTGTAGGTATAACACTACTTATGGAGAGGCATCTCTCCATATGACCCCTTTCCAAAAAAACAAAAAAAAACAAAAAACAAATTGCAACTAAACCTTTACCATCATCTAAATTTCTGCAGTATTTCCATTACGTCTTTAACCCATTTATAAACACACCTTTTTTCACTGTTATATAGACTGTAAAGAAGAGTGTGTGGTAATGCTGAAAAACCAAGCTGTTGTCTTTTTCTTCTAGAATGTTAGACCAGATTTAATAACAGCTTTTCCTTCCATTCACAGAAAAAGCAGAGTGATATAAGTGGACCTACCAGTGTCTGTGAAGGACTGGATGTCGTATGTCAAGTCTATGTTCACACTCTCAGCATTCTCCACCTTCTTAAAGATGATGCCAATAAACCACATGGACACAAAGTCGTTCCTGTTGCAGAAGCACAAAAAGAGCACAATGTTCCATTTGAATAAATGTTTGTATGTTCTGGATGAGCAGTGTGTGTTTGTGGATAAAGCTGGACTCACTCGTTCCGGTTCTCTTTGGACCCCGGGAAGGACTGGGGATTGACATGAGCCAGGGTGATGTACTCGTTCCTCTCCAGGTTTCCCACCAGAACACGGATCTTTGACTCCACCAGGCCGATCCTGGGGGAAAACATTAGGATGTAGTCAGGAAAGGTATAGGACAGGGTTGTGCTGATGGACAATGATATCACAGATTGACAATGGTCAAAGTTGATGGTGGTAGCTGCCAATCAAAGTGATTTTTATCTATATTTATCTTTCTCCACTGATGCATTAAATTAATATTATTATTATTCTGAGATTCAGAATCAATTGAATCTGCCAAGCCATAGCTTCACATCACCACTCCACATATAACTGACACTTGGAACTCAGTGCACACACCTTAACACTCAAGCATCAGATGTCCGCGTGCTTGCCTGTTTTTGTGACCATGCAAAAAAAAAAAAAAAATCAATATTACAATGCACCAACTACACACCCCAGGCGGTGGACTTCAAAATAATATAACGGGAATGACTACTTGGCCGTCAGGTGTCCATCTATCTGTGTCCGCAACAGAGTATAATCAAGGCTTTAAACTGATTTTTAAAATCAGAGTTTAATGTGATTGTCGATTTACAGAGATGCTTGTCTTATCTCATCTCCTTAACCCCTTCCTGGTAAATGTCAGGACTTAATAACATTAGTTGATCAGTTGATATCCAGCTACTGTGAACTAATTAAGGTCAGCTAAATCAGCCTTGTATGTCAACATGCAAACGCTTCTTTGTGTTGGAAATGAGAGTCCTGGTGTACTTGTTTCGTGGTCACTTGTGCGCTTTTTTTGGGTGCATGTTTGGGACACACACATTGTATGCTTCATTCTTAACCTCTGTTGTATTGTATTCTCTGTCACTGGTCATCTGCAATGCCACAGGGGCAATAGGACAACTAGACCATGAAGCAAATTGCCTAACCCTAGTACAGTACACATGGTACAAGTTTCCAGTTTTCCAAATCGTGTGCAGGACAGACTGTATATGAAAGCTGGACGTAGCCACTTTGACATCACCCATTAATTAGTGAAGTCCTGTTTTTGAAGCCTCAAGCTGAGTGTTTTTGCTGTGGAGAAAAATCTCGCTAAGAAACTGAAGGATAGTGCACGGGACTCAATCACACATATTCTTGATTTTGACTGATCATTATGCTCTCTTCAATAAGACTTGAACAAATGTCACGCACTCCTGCAAAGGCTTCATTTGTCCGACACTGAAGCTAGATTCATCTTTTTTATACATTCTGTGGTACAGGATCTTCTATGCAAAACTTTAAATACAGATGAAATTCACACACAAATTAATAAAATGAAAAACTAAGTTGGCATGCAAACAGGTGGAATGAAATGTACCACTGGACTTCCAAGACGATGACAGCTGAGGATGACTGATAGATTTAGAGCTACCGAATCTACTAGAAATCCTGATCATTGACACTCACCATTCCAAGTGGTTTTCTTCTGTAGATGCACTGGCAGTGAGAACAATGTAATGTCTGCAATAATACATAAAATAAATAAAGTCAGCCAAGTTATGTAATTAAACACAAAAATTCCTTCTGAAAGATTGCACGCTTCCGCAGGAACTGGAGTCGGCTTGCTGAGACTACTGTGCAGTCTAAACGATCTTGTACCAATTGGAAGCTAAGCTAAACCTTATTCTAGAATAAATGCCACACTGATGAGCAAAATCAATGTTTTTTGTACCACACAACCCTATACTAACCATAAAGAGCCCTATCACTGCTTAGGTGACCAATGTAGCTCCAGTAATGCAGCAGCAGCACCAACTAAAACCTAGCAGAAATTGTGTGTGTGGGAGGAAGCTTCATAAACAAAGTGATGCAACCAAACTCTGACCACAGAATGAGTCAAACTTGCCCCCACCATAAAAACAATAAGTTAGTAAGGGAAAAAGGGAAGTTGCACCAGTTAGTTTCAACTGCATACATCGGTTTTTTTTTTTTGTTTTTCTTTTTAATATGTACTAGGCACATTCAAAGTAAAAATGTTCATTTTGTAGAAAAAATAATTCAATTATTTCTGACAAAACCACACTCACTTGTATTTTTGGAAAAAGTTGGGTGGCTCAAATAGTTTGGACCATTCTGCTTTGCCCTGAAGAATCTCATCTGTGACACTGAGACCTGTTCATGACAGAATGAAGATGGGGTGATGATTCAGCACTCAGGTACACCGAGTGTAAATTGGAAAACACTGATGAACTGACTTCACAGTTCTACAGTGCTGATTCACTCCTTACCGTATTTGAACTCCTCGCTCATGATGGTGCGCGTAGACGTGGAGACATTGTATGTGGAGTTCTGCTGGGGATAGGCAGGTGTGATGATGGGCATCAGGTGGTATCTGTCAGCTGGGTTCACCTAAAATTAAAAAAAAGTTTAATTCATTAATTAAAGAAACGGTGCAGGAGACTTAGATTGGGTTCACTGCAGATGAGTGAGTTGTTGCATCAGCACACTCCACCCACTGAGCTGAATGAGAAGATCAATTTCACCAACCCACACACACTAAAAAGGCAGCATAAAGCCAAAGGTACACACATCCCACCCACCCACACGGTACATCCCAATTCACTCTGCTTGCCTTACATTTCCCTCATTTGCATTTTTTCCCCTCAGGCAATGTGAGGATGGAGGAATTAAAGAAACAATTTCTGAAAAAGAGGCATGTGTTCCTTCTTATCTGTGGGCTAAATGAGAGCTATTCATAATGTTTGCAAGCATGACAAAGCAGTTGAAATATTACAAGTGCACAATGAGCCTTAATACCAGCTGCATGATAAGCATCACCAAATCTGGATTTAGCCTGTCACGAAAGCAGGGATACATTTTTAAGTATACTGCATATGCTTGGTTTTACACTGAGTACTAGCTTTTCTGTATTTAAAAGAGGGGGGGAGGACGTATGGGAGAATGCCAACTTACCACCAGGAAATAAACTGTTTCTGCTTTTAACAGTCCAGATTGTGATGAATGTCTCAGAGCAAAAAACATGTGGCATAAATAAAACTATCTAAACTGTACTTTCAGCCCACAGCTCAGCAGTCGCCAAGTGACTGAACGGAAAGGACACCAACAGGCAATTAAAAAGTGTTTATTGCTGAAGGGACACAATAAACATGACACAGCAGTTACAAAGAGCTTGAGTGTTTTTGATTAAGGCAAAAAGCATTTAGTTTGAAAATAGATTTATAAGCCAAAGGTATAAACAAACATATAAAAGACCTGAAAAAGGAAAAGACTAAATCAGACAAGCTGCTCCTGCTCTGACTACAAGAGAACAGGCTCATTAACCCTACTCTGCAGCACCCCCTGGTGTGTGGATGCAATCATCTACAGTTATTTTACATTCAAAACAAGTAATTTATCACATACAAATATGCAAAATTAAGAGTCCAAGAGCTACTGTTCATTTAAAAAAAAAACCCAGATCACCAAATACTGTTCATTAAAAACCACCAATAATTTACCATCACAGGAACATAAATGTTTAGATGAAATTTTTTTTTTTTTTTTAAATCCCAAGAAAGTTTGCTCAAATGTTCTTTATTTTTACACAGATCCAAGTCATTTATTAATAGCTTGAGTGTCTTCTTCAGTTTAAATCATTCCCCATGGCTCTATGAGGTTGACATGAAAAGCTAGAACACAGTTACATTTGGAAAGGAGTCTCAATATGTCCTGAAATATTTTGTACACACACTATTGCCCTACTCAGTGTTGCCCTATGTATACTAGCCCTAGAAACAGAGTGTGGAGGGCTCAGTCTCCAAAATAAATGAGACGCCCAGATCAAAAGATCTGCTGCTCTTTTCAGTTTCTAATGCATTTTCTACTGTAGGGATGTGTTATATGATAAGACGTCCACGTGGGAAGTCTTCCTTCCTCCAAACTGCTCTGGGAGGCCGCCTCCGAGCAGAGTTAAGAGCACTGGAGCTCATGAGTGGGGGGCCCAATCGCCCAATCAATGTCGTGGTCACGTGAGGACATAGGAATGAGGAGACATGAAATAAGAGATGTGAAATGTACCTACACTCTAGCTGTCGAGCCAAATTAAAAAAAAACACACACCAACAAACTTATCACATCTCCACCCAGTATAGCTTTACTAGTGTCTACACAGCAATACATGTGCAAAACAGAGGGCATGACAACACTGTGAGAAAGTAAAACACTGGTGTAATACTCACTCTGGGATCCCACACAGGTAAATTTAAATTACTATCCTCAGGCTGTTTCAAAAGCACAGGATTCGGCCACTCCCTGCAGGGGGAAGGTAAGAGTAAATGTAGTAAATAAATTGATTTGGGCTGTGAAATACTGCCATAAAGTGGAAAGGGACGAGAAGAAAGTAGCAGCATCTCACCATTTAGAGAAAACCAAGAAGAACTTATGGACAAGTGTGGCAGCTACAGCATTGGGGTAGAGCTGGCAGGTCCTGGCTACCAACATGGCCCATGACACTCCACCCAGAAAGCCCAGCATGTTGGAGTAGATGCCTCGACCTGCAGCCACAGGAAACGTTACATGTTACTCATAAGGGGCTCACTAACCACTCTAGAAAGTGTACACTGAAATTTGAGGAAAAAAAATTAAAAAAAATAGGAGGACTGTTTTTTGATGGTAAATACAAATGTCTACATATACAGGATACACATCCTGAGTGTAACCAAATGCAAGAAACGCAAACAATGACACAAACAGAGAAAGTGCAAGAACACTTACGTTTCGCCCAGAGTTTGATGGCTCTCAATGTCAGCCTGAAGTTCTCTTTGTTTGGCACCAGGTACAAAATTTCATCAGTTACTCGACAGCCTGTAATAAGAAAACAAAGGGCAAACTGTTACAGTTGTGGAAATTCCCACTAGGAAAAGAGTTGCATTTAGATGAAAAACTTTGGTTGTTGTCACTTTGGAGACCGTGCCAGCTTCAGCTTAAAGCCTCAAGTCAGTAGTGACCACTGAACGCACCATTAAGGCTGCGGATACATCGAATGTCCAAGTTTCTCAAGATGGAGTCTCCCCTTAGGTCCAGGTTGTCTGGAATGGACTGTAAGGCCAGTCTGGCAAAAAGCAGGTCAATCTGCTCACACGGAGACGTAAGAGTAAAACAGTAGAGATAAAATGTCATCAGGGGCTTAACCCTTTACACTTGTTGAAATAGGAAAGAGGTCCAAAGCAGCATGGCACAAAGTAATCTGCAGAATCACAGCTCTAATAAATGTCTAAAACAGCAAGCATATTACCAACACAAGCATCTTCTATAGGGTAATTAGATTATTTTAAACTGTGTGCATGCACTGATATAATCATGATCATCACTTAGATTATAATGTAACTCACCTCAATTCCATCAAATTTGAATTTTATCACTGGTACAAAAGCATCCTCTACAGCCTTGAGGGGGTAGAGAACACACACACACAAAAAAGCATCATCATTAACAAACTGAGGACATATGTAGGTCAGTTTGCTGCACTTCCAGGTCAACAAGACTTACCCTGAGATCTTTAATCTCTTCGTGTTGTTTCAATTTCTCAAAGAAAGACTGGAAAAAGTCACTTCTTTCTACATGCCGTGGAGCCACACACAAGGCATCAATATCAGCTCCTGTAAGGAGGAGTTACTTTGATCAGTGTCATCTGGATCAATCAGCAAGATAAATGGTCAATAACTCAGATTAAATTAAAGTTGCTTTGGTGTGATAAAACATTATGGATTAGAGCTTTGAAATACTAAACCAGGTATGTCTATATCCAGAGAAGTTCTGAAACTTTTGAGTACAACTCGCTAAGCCAAGTTTAGCTTAGAAAATGTTACAGGTTTAGAAGTTTTCACAAAACACAACAGAAAACACATCAGGACTAGTGATGTTCAAGGTGACTAAATTAGTGAGTTGAGTAGAAAGAAAGAAAACACCCAAACAAACATTCAAAACTGAGCAGATTCTTAACAGACGAGGCTAAACATTGGCCATACAGATGAAAATGCTTTGGTAACAACTTTGAATTTTAAAGTCACTGCAATGAGTGACAATTTGTGGCCTGTATAACACAAATTGTCAAATTAGTTTGCTGATTGTGGCTAATGCTAGCAGCAGTAACCTTCCTTCCAATTTAGCATCCATTTGCCTGTTCAGAATGTGATTACACATCCTTTAAGTTGCATGGTTATATTTGAGTTTACTCTGAAACAAACAAACGCACGCTCATTTTCTACATCAAATTACTGCTGAACTGCCCTGGTTCACCAAGCCATCATATTTAAAACAATAAACACTGATACAGCACAGTGTCATGTGGCAATATTGTACCAATACAAGGACACCAAATATTTTGTACAACAGTGAGAGAAAGGAGATGGATATGACACATGGGATTTGCAGTGAGTGTTGTATGAAAGTAAAATATTCTGGCAATGCTAGGAACATGAGCACTCATCTCAGACGCCACTGTCCCGAGATGACGATAGACAAGGACAACAAAGCGAACAAATCAGCTCAACTGGAAAAACAAAACACCACACTGGACACACTTTGCTTGACAAAACTACCTCCCAATTTGTGACTATGACAGCTCATTATCTCACAGATGATTGGCAACTGCTGTCTCAAATAACTGTAATAGTACAGTTGTCCACACGTGATTGTATTCAGTTAAGTTGGACTAGACTGTAATACAAACAGTTCAGTTTGTCAGGTGCATGTAACATGACAGGTTTTAATGACAACGTTGGTCAGTGTGTCTGCTCTACATTTTCATTTGCAAAAAAAACAAAAAAAACAAAAAAACAAAAATGACTGAAATGAAAGGAACAGCCTGAAAACTTAATTTGCAGTTTTGCAATGTGTTACTGCAATACTGAGCATATCACAAAATACTTAAAATCGCAATAATATATCATGAGTTAAGTATCATGATAACATTGTGGGGTCCCTGGTGATTCCTACCCTAGAAAGGTGGAACATCCTAAATAAGACTACAGTCTTTAAACAATGTCATGTTTGCTGTTAAGCTTTGATATATAAAAGAGTGCAAAGTTTACATACCAGTTAACAGTTAGTCAAATTAATAATTTAAGCTTTTGAATCAAAAACTTGATAGAAAATAAAGTATAAAGCCATTTTTATTATACTCACATTTTTAAATAGATTTTTCCACCTTTTGATTGCACTTGTTTGCTGTTTAAAACAATGGCAGACTCAGACCACATTCACACCAATGCCTTCAGCCCATAGTCAGCCAGTGTTTACCCAGCTTTCTGAACCCAAAACTGGCCTTTTCAAAAACCCTCAATAGCAGAGGAACATGACAATGCCAGCCTTGTGCCTCAGTGTGGTCAGGGCGAGCTGAGCTTTTCAAAAACAACGTTGCACATCTGCTTAAACACGGTTCAGTGATGGGTGGTAATGTTCTGCCACCTCTCTCTCTTTTCAATGCCAAAAGAGCCAACCAATTATCATACAAAACGGGTTTCATGTTGCCAAGATGTTTATTAGAGTAACATGTACACATACCTTTTGTGTGCACTCCAAGTCGGTATGAACCAAATGTAAATATCTTGCCCCCAACACAGCTAATAGCTGATGGTGGAAGGTTCTGTAGAGCAGAGGAAAAAAACAAAAACAGTGAAGTCAGTATGACTTTTGTGCCTCTTAACACCACAACAGAAGAAAGTGTTTGATCACTTTAGTGTCCCTGATTAGATCAATCATCTCCACTCAAGACTGTGAATATACTTGGAGACATGGACAACTGCAGACACCATAGACAATTCCTGTTTTACTGCACGGGTATTTACTATATTGCAGTGTAGTATGTAGTACTACATACTGCATAGTCACAAAAAATTGGCAGGCATGTGAATGTCCTCAAGGGACATTGTGTTCACCATTTATTGAAATGTACTTCACTCAGACCCCAGTCGACCCTTGCAAACTCATGGTTGAAGAAACTTTAAGGCAAAGATTATACTCTGTTACTGCTATGGAAAGCTACAGACATCCGTCCTGTTAGTTTTCTTTAAAGGGCGCTTGTGTAGGTGGTGCATTGTTTCTACGGGGTCACAAAAAAAATTGCCAAGCAAATGGACGTCTGCAGTGAACTTCACCTATTGATGACAAAACTGACGTCCTTTGGACGGCCTTAGCTGTCACAGATGTACAGATAGTAAGTGAGTGACTGTAACGGTCTGCAAGAGCTCAAAATGGCACAGTAGGGAATGGAACAGCACTTTGTAACATATGACACCAAATTGTGTTTGGTTTTTTTAAAATAGGAATTCAGGCAGTACAAGCACAATTTAAACATCTTCAGGTAACTTGCCTTACAGAGTGGAGGAGATGTAACTTTAAAATGAATGTACTCTTTTTGGGGGGGTCAAAATAGCTTCATTTAGCAAAAATGTGAAATTGTTGAGTTAGTTGCTCCATCTGCTTTTTGTTTACCTTTTTGATGCTTTAGGGCTTTCCCCTGTTAATCCCGTGATTAATGTCACACTGCTATAAAGAGCGGAAAATTCGAAAGATTGGACAGCAGAACAGCCCCAGTCTTGGCATGAATGTATAATGAAGTCTGAGCGTGGAAATTAAGAATGGGGCTAGAAATCATTCAGCAACAGAGTAGAACCTACCTTTAACTCACTGATCTCTGCAATCCACTCTTTAACAAAGTTATTCAGCTTCCCAAGAACTGCAAGTCTGAAAAGAAACAGCTTTTAGCTGGCACTTCTTTCACAATCTGATATTTCCACTAATCACGTAGAGAGAGTGAAGATGACTTTAAGGTCAGCAGTCCTATGAATTTACATGTCCAGGCACATTCATTTAGTCAATGTACACATCACATAACATGCAGTACGTTTTTGTGCATACCCTGATATTGAAAACCTGTGTTATGGGGGTTAGTATATATAATCAGAAATAGAGAGAACACGCGGTTCCTCACCTATGGTTGAGTTCCTCTTCATCTTCAAACACTCCAAAAGGTTTCATAGCATCGCAGAGCTTCTTGGTGTAGTGGTGGTCTATTTCTCGTGGGGGTGCGAGGCTAATGGCAGAGGTGATGCCGTAGTGTTTCTGAGGCTGCTGCCCACTAGGCATGGTGCTGCGATGAACACGGTGCAATACGTTAAACAACAGAGACTGCAGACCACCACCTAACACTTGGTTACATGGGTTTTTTTTTTTTTTTTTGTTTTTTTTTTAAGGTTTCAAACTCTGTACGGACAAGATACGAACCATTACCCACCTCGTTAACAATAAGACTTTAACAAGCCCCAGACAGGGTTTACAGTTAGCTGGTTCTACTATTGCCGCGAACACTACACTGTAAACACTCCACAGACAGCAACCTGCTTAAATTACATCGCTCATAAAACAAGCTTTAAATCTGCAGTTGTGTGAAATGTCGAACTTGGAGAGTGAGTTCACCAAGACTGCACAAACCTTTTTAGAAGAGTGCCGCTGGTTCAACCTGTGCTTGAAGCGTGCGACGGTTAGCAGAGATGCTACAAACAGGTCGGGCATGCTAACAAATTGGCTAATTTAGCAAGTTGGCAAACGTTAGCCAGGTGCTACGGAAGAACTGGTTTAAGTAACGACTTTGCCAGAAAGACATTTTAAAAGTTGTCATTTTCCCAAGTAAAACCAACAAGAGGAAGCTGTCCGGGTATTTTGACACATTTACTCTACAGTTCCCCAACAGCGACCCAGGCGAGACAGCCAAGCACACGCAGGCTTCAGGCCTTGTTGTGACAGTTGGCTAACGTTAGCCTTTAGCCTATTCTTCAGGATGGTCTTAAACGCGGGCAAAAACATTCATGAGGAAGAGCTGCGTCACATGCATGACTTACCTTGACATTTCTTTCATGACACTCTAAAAAGCTTGCGCTGTTTGTCTGCTGTAAACCCGTAAAAAAACACTAAGAAAGTCAGCAAGTGGAAATAACAGCCTCGACCTGATTACAACAATGGTCACTTTCCAGAAAGCAGTTCAAAGCTTCCCAGTGAACCGGAATCACTTCTTATGAGTTAACGCATCACTTCGTATCCCTGAAAGAATATTCATTTCTAATTAATCCGCAAAACGCGAAGGCTTTTTGGATTCTAGCAGCTAAACGCGCGTCTAACTGTTGTACGGAATTTTTTTTTTAAAACCCCAAATTAGAAATGTGACGGTCTTTGCTGAGACAACGTCTGCGTGCAGCACGCTGAGCGGCAGGCACCGCCTCACTGAGGCCGCAAATCACGTGACCACCGAGGCCTGGCCCGAGCCCGGCGAGCCAAGCGAAACACGATCCGGCCCAGCTAGCGCCAAAGTCCTACTCTCACCTGTCAAAAATGGGTGTCTTCAGGGCTAAAACATGAACTATAATCAATACTCAAGTAAATGATGCGCTTGAAAACGACTCAGTACAAAAGCTTAAGTGTAATACGTTGACTAGAGGGCACGTAACTCAAGTGTATACGAGCTAACACTGGCTGTGATAGGTTGAGAAGTACCAGGAAAAAAAAGTTTGAGAACCAATGAAACGTTTAGCCCTTCATTGAAGGAGACCATTTAAACACGTTCATACAATTAAAAGTAATATTTTTAAATATAACTTGAGTTGTAACTAATAGACACCGTGTGACGTTATGTATAATTAAATAATTACAGTCATCACTGTATACAAAATAAATACTGTAACTGTTGTAATGGGTTAAAGTTTGTTACCCTTGTGACCACGAGGAGGAACTGAAAAAAAATCTAACTTTAACTACAATAACCATAGTAAATGTCTGTTTTTATTTTTGTTTGTTTGTTTGTTTTGTGTCACAGTAAAGTCTGACTTTTCCTGTTGTTATTCTTAATCTTATTGTTGATTAAACTGGCAGAAATTCCTTAAAAACATCTCCAGTTAGTTTAATATGTTTTTTTGGGCAGTGGTGGCTTTTTGTAACTGTAACCTTTGTACACCTCTGCACGCCACCACGATGGATTTGACAGGAAACAATAAAAATGTGCTAGAAGTGTACACACAGCTAATATTGAATGTGGTTAATGGAAGACATTTTATCAACCATTTAAGAAGTGGTATAGCCATTTTTAAATAGTCCCTGCATTTCACAAGCTCTTTTCTGGACAAAATACATTTGTTACTGTCCATAAACTTATGGTCCACATGATTGTGCACTTACAAGTCTTCATTTACATACAACTTCATAAGTTTTCTGTCATTTCATTTCAATAGCAATACCTTGTTATGTTGCAGCATATATTTCTGTTGCTGTATGTGTTTAAAAAAGCGTGAGCCACTTGTAAAGCTGTCATTTCAGGTTGGCCCACTAGGAGGTGGAGTTTTTGTCTACTAAATATCTTTGAACAGCCACTTAAGGTCTTTCTTTGTTCATATCCTCAGTAAAGCATGCATTAGTCACAAGAAAACTGTTGTAAAAGGAAAGAAACAATTGCTCTTTTTATGAATCTTGCTCAACATAACTTGGAAGAAAATTGCCTGAAAGCACTTGAAGTTTGCTCTGCAGGATCTTCAACTCCTTTTTTCATTTGGCAGGCAGGACCAGCTTACCGCCTACAGAGAGTGTGGATGTGGCAGAGCTTTTATGAACAACACTTTCAATCTTATAGATTGTTTTGACTTCATAGTGAAGTTAGTTGATTCCTTGTCTAAACTCTAGGCACACTTTTGTACAGCAGTTTCACTTCACTTTTTTTGGTGGTGCATGTTTTTGTGGCTTTATGTATGCTTGGCTGATATGACTGTAAAGCATAGTTGAATGTAGGAATGAGACGCAGCCTAAAGCTGACATTTTGTTTTAAATGGTCAATGCAACACCACCAGCAGCCTGAACTGTTGATACAAGGCGGGACGGATCTGTGCTTTCATGTTGTTTACACCTAATTCTGACCCTACCATCCAAATATTGCAGCAGAAATTGAGACTCATCAGACCAGGAAACATTTTTCCAATCTTCTATTGCCCAATTTTGGTTACCTTATAGAAACTGTAGCCTTAGTTTCCTGTTCTTACTGACAGGAGTGGCAGCCGGTGTGGTGTTCTGCTGCTGTAGCCCATCTGCTGTGTGTTCAGAGATGCTCTTCTGCATACTTTGGTTGTAACAAGTGGTTATTTGAGTTGCTGTTTCCTTCCTATCAGCTCGAAGCAGTCTCCTCTGACCTCTGGCACCAACAAGGCTTTTTTTTTTTTTCTGCTGCTCACTGGATACTTTCTCTTTTTCAGAGCATTCTCTGTAAACCCTAGAGATGGTTGTGTGAGAAAACCCCAGTTCCGGTTTGGCACCAACAACCATGTCACATTCAAAGTCACTTAAAGTCACCTTTCTTCCTCATTCTGATGCTCAGGTTCAGTTTCAGCAGGTCGTCTTGACCATGTCAGCATACCTAAATATGTCTGACCGCAGGACAGTTTTCAGCCCTGTCACTTGCATACTGAGGTTCAAAATGAGCATACAGGTCTCATTTTTCAGCATTTGATATGTTGCCTTTTATGCTATCTTTAATTAAATATAAGCGCTAAATATTTTACATCTTACACACCATCCAAACCTTTTTTGGAAACACCATGTAAGGTACACTGAAAAAAGAGAATTGTTGGAACAACTTAATTATATTACATCAACTGGTAACGCATGATTTAATTAAGTTTCTTTTTTTTAAATTAACTAAAGTTAACAAGTCAGATCAACCCAACAGATTTAAGTTACACACAACGCACAGTGAGTGAAACTTAACTTGCGCACTTTCACTTAAATAAAAATAGGAAGTTAAGGGAACACGTTGTACTTTTAAATTGATAGAAATCACAAAAATATGCCACCTTCACTAAAGCTGAAAACTTAGTGAGACTCATTTTTGCCTCAACTACAACTCAAATACTTTGTGCATGTTGCAAAAGGCTCCATTTGGTCTGCAGGACAGCATTATGTTACTTATTAAACAACAACCTTTCACCTGGCTAAGAAATGGAGCTCCTCCCTGATTTGCTTACACCCACTTCTGCATTTTGGACTTTTGCTGTCCTCGTGTTTAAAATAGTCATAGCAGCAGAAAGAGAGGTGAGTCCCAGAGGTTTCATACTGCAGCGCAAATCACTTTAAAATGAGCAACAGTACTCTTCAGGTGAATGTGGAAAACTGGATTGCAGAAAACCAGAATGCTTTCCTGCCACCAGTGTGCAACAAACTCATGTAAGTAACACATTTACTTTTGTTTTAGCTGCATTCTCACTGTTTGTTCCTTGCAAATCCAAATTCATTTTTACAATTATTGAGCAATATGTAATTTATGTGACAGTTTGCCAACTTGTGATTTGGTGCACAGACAGCTGAACTGCGAGGACATGCACTGACATGATTTTAATTCCTCTTTGTCTCAGGCATTTTTCCCAGGTGCTTGTCATGTTTGTTGGAGGCCCTAACACCAGGAAGGATTATCATATAGAAGAAGGGGAGGAGGTGAGGGAGAAGTACTAATCTCTTCTTTCCTAATTCCAGGAACTCGTGTGCTCAATGAAAGCAGGAGAACCTGCAATTTACTACACAAAATAACATGCAGCCTTCAGTTTTTAATTAGCTTCTCTCAGTTTTCTACACAGTTGCCTCATTTCTCCCTTTTAGGGCAAATTCCACCAAAGTGTTGCAATGCTTGGTCATGTTATTTTGGCCAGCTGCTGCTATTGGTTTTCCTGGGTCCTGTGTCAAAGGATAGAGAGTGCCAGTTGACAGCCACTTTCAACATTAATCATTCACTGTTACTGAATCATGAAACTTGGATGAGCTTTTTAGTGTAATTTAGTGTAATCATAGTGTAATTTTCCACATTGTTTACAAATACAGATCCAACTGTGTTTTTGGACAGTTACACATCATTTTGTTGTGGAAGCTGCATGCTTCTGCATATTCAATTTAAAGTTTAAAAAATTGGACATGATCACCATCAGATTTAAAACTTTGTGATTCAATTAGTGCCTGATGTCTTCAACTAATAGATATCAGCAGGTTTTATTATAAGTGAGTTCATCAGATTAGAAATGTCATCCACTAAGTTTTGATTCATTTGGCTGATTGTGAAAAAATAAATTCACTGAAAGCCTGAGGTAGCCTGACGTATCACTGGCAGCCATAAATCTTCATGCCATAACAGAGGCAGATAAGGTGCTGGTTTGGCTCACGAGTGTTGTTATTTTTTTTCAGTGTTTTCTTCTTTTCCTTTTCATTGAGGCTAATTATTTAATTATCCACAAATTCTTTTTCAATGGCTCTAATGGATTCTATTCTGATATATTTTTGAGGTGAAACCTTGCTTTTATGTTTTCGAGGTTTACCAGGATTCAGCACCTTCTGCTGAACCTACTTAAGGTATTTGTCATGAAATCTCCTCTTCATCACAGAGAAAAGTGAATGTTCACCTACATCCTACAGACTGTTGTTGTGCTTCTTGCTGTATAGTCAAGAACACCTAAACTAAATCACACTCAATCAGTTAAGCTGATTTAGCCACAGTTGCTACACATCTGCAAGCCACTTTGCCACCCACCTCCTTTCCATCTGCTCCTTTCATGCTGTATCTGACTTAATAACTGTCATATCTTTTGTCATTAAAGCCTGTTCTGTTAGGGGGTCCTGTTGTTGCTCTACCCACCTCTGGCTTTTCAGGTTTGCACATGGAAGGGCAGGGTGGTACCAGAACAGAGCCATGTCACTTAATATGCTGCTCAAAAAAAGTAAAGGACTACTTTTTAATCAGAGTATAGCATCAAGTCAGTTAAACTTCTGAGATATTGATCTGGTCAGTTAATCAGCAGAGGGGGTTGTTAATCAGTTTCAGCTGCTTTGGTGTTAATGAAATTAACAACAGGTGCACTAGAGGGGCAACAATGAGACAACCCCCAAAACAAGAATGGTTTTACAGGTGGAGGACACTGACATTTTTTCCCTCCTCAACTTTTCTGACTGTTTTTTCACTAATTTTGCATTTCGCACGATAATGCCCGGCCTTATGTGATGAGAGTATGCAGGCAGTTCCTTGAGAATGAAGGAATTGATACCATCGACTGGCCCCCACACTCGCCTGACCTACATCCAATAGAACACCTCTTAGACATTATGTTTCAGTCCATCCGACACCACCAGGTTGCACCTCAGACTGTTGAGGAGCTCAGTGATGCCCTGCTTCAGATTTGGGAGGAGATCCCCAGGACACTATCCATCGTCTCATTAGGAGCACGCCCCGACGTTGTCAAGCATGCATACAAGCACATGGGGGCAATACAAACTACTGAGTACCATTTTGAGTTATTGCAATGAAATTTTGGCAAAATGGACTAGCCTGCTGCATCATTTTTTCACTTTGATTTTCAGGGTGTCTTTAAATTCAGCCCCCTGTAGGTTAGGGTAACACATTACCCAGTCCATATCAGTATACATATGCAGCATGATTTTTTTCCCCATTGAGGTCTGATGTGTTTTCAAAGTGTTCCTTTAATTTTTTTGAGCTGTGTGTGTGTGTGTGTATATATATATATATATATATATATATATATAAATATATAAAGAGAACATAAAGGCGCTTTAAATTCATAAATTTAACTTGGCACTGGCACTGATTCATGTCTTCTTGTCGTGGTGAATGAGGGTAAAGTGAGCAGTAGTTAAGTGACTGGCTGTCCATAAATAAAGCAATTTTCTTTGTAGCTGAAAGTTGGTCACTAGTGGACCTTCCAGGCAGTGGTTGTGTAGCTAATCCATTGACAAAGCCAAACAGAGAGAGTGCCTGTACAGGACAAGCAGATCTAGATCTTCTTTTCTTAGTGTGAGTTACTGCTGTGTGAGTTTTGTCTAGTTTTCTGTACTGTTGGAAGTAAACCAATAGTTTAAATAGATTCAGAAACGCTCCTGGCATTTTCTCTGCTGTCCATTTGGAGCAGTACATACTGTACAACCTCAGAAAACTTTAAAAAGAGCTGCCATGATCTGCCCCGTCAACACACAAGCCACCAGAAGTTCCAAACTTCTGTCAGGTTTTCTTCACAGTGTTTAGTCTTTACTTGCGAGTTGGACTCTTTGGCCCTTCGTGATTTTTGAAACTGTTTACCACCATCTCTCCATTACTTCATCAATCATTCTCCTTTCAGGGTAGATACTACTCGTGTAGAGTTCACCATCTCCCTCAGAGAGAACTGGTCTTTGCCCTTCTTAGCACTGCAGGTCACTGCTATCACCTGTTACCTCAAACCTCAGCTCACCACATTACAGCAGGTAAGCACCGAGCTTTGCACCAGATCAAAGCTGTAGACCATGCTCAGCCTGATGAGGTGGTCTGCTCAATAATTTAGAAGTACAATCAGCGCAGAAGAAATGCAATCAGACAGTATGGCTTTAGTTATCCAGTTTAAGCATCTGACCCCTGTGTGTGTATTTGTGTGTTTCCTCCTCAGAAGGTGATGGTGTGGCTGATGTATGTGACGACGTTCTGTTTCTGTCTCACCTGGCAGTTCAACCAGTTCATTCTACTTGTTCAGGCTCTCGTCATTTACACCCTGGACTGCGGTGACTTCTTAACAACTACACAGGTAAGAAGGAGCAAATATTTAAAGGGACCAGATACGGGATGGCACCCTTTCACTTGAAACTGCCCACCAGAAGATTTCTAGCTTCTGCTTATATTTCCGTGTGTCCCACTCAGTCCATAGGCTTTTTTAGGTGCTTGAAAGTTTGACAGATATTAAACATTGATACGTGCAAAATGCATTTGGGCTGCATGTAATTTGTTGCAGAACTGTGATTTACCACAGGGAAAAACTGGCAGTGAGACTGAGTAGCAGCTCCTTTTTTGTAGCCATAGTAGATATTATATCTAAAGATTGAAGAGTAGGCAGAGATAACAAAGTTGTTATGGTTGGATTGAGGTTGAGGTCAGGTTTTGCATCACAAGAGGTGAGAAAAGGTGAGGAGAAGCACAAATCATCTGAGAAACTCATATTGATTGGAAAACAAGAAACTTTACTTTCCTGGGAATCTATTCCTGAGCTTTGAAATCTAAGGACAGACGTATATTCATGGTCAGTTCACCAACATTACAAATAGCAGAATTTTCTATTTCTCACTGGCTGCCAGTGGTGTTTGCCATGCACATAGTTATGGTCTTATTTGCTCAAACTATTCGTCTCTTAGATATTTTCACTCCTGTGCAGTGGAGGTGAGTAGAATTTCATTTGTGGCACTCACCTCATTAAAAAAAAAATCATAATGTCCAACTCAAATTGGAATTCTTACTTGTTATATATAGAACATTTTTTTCCAGAAACACACTAAATATATATATTTTTTCCAATCAATATGAGTTTCTCTGATGATTTGTGCTTCTCCTAGGTAGCTGTACAGGTAGCTGGAACACCTATGAGGCATTCCTGCTTGTTACATCTCAGATGGAGACCTAGGGCTTGCTGTAAGGTGACTTACTTCTCACTGATGTTTTGCCCTGTTAGGCCCGGGGCATGCTGCATACCCTGCTGTTGCTTCACTGCTACTGCCAGTACAGAGAGAGGGAGGGTGCACCAGGAAAAAAGTCTGCCTTTCTCATAAAGTTTGGTTAACTTACTGACATAATTTTAGTTTGCATGGGGTTTCTGGTTTTATTCTGCTGGTGTTGTCCCACATAGTCTAGCTATTAGTAGCTGTCTTTCTCTCATGGGCCCACTTTTGTCGATTTGTAAATCACCGGACTGTTCAGACTCTCCTCCAGGACTGACATGATATAGTTTTAGTTCGCATGGGGTTTCTAGTGTTAGTAACCCCAGGTACACTTGTTTCCTCCACTCTCTCCTTTTTAACATCCAAATGGCTAAATAACCCAAATATTCAAAAATTTTTTAAAGGTGTCAGTTATGTAACATTGCTGGTATGATGACAGTCTGATCATCAAGAGATCTTTGTGGTGAATATTGTCCATGTCATGCTGAAAACATTTATCAATGAGGCACACTGCAGTTGCACTA
The DNA here is from genome assembly GCA_015108495.1 of Heterochromis multidens. Classification (NCBI taxonomy): domain Eukaryota; kingdom Metazoa; phylum Chordata; class Actinopteri; order Cichliformes; family Cichlidae; genus Heterochromis; species Heterochromis multidens. The sequence continues at coordinate 51,530 of VUQS01076719.1, forward strand.
GCAGCTGTGCAAAGTCATGAAGGGTTGAGGAAAGCAGTGTTCTCAGCCTTGCTTCCAGAACATCTCCAAGTGAACGGGCAGCAGCAGGGACATCTCTCTACCATCCCTGTAGCTGGCACTGGGATACACATGGTATCTCTCCTTCTGTGTGTTCTCTGTCAGCTACTTTTTGGCCTTCTTTAACTTGACACTCCAACACCCTTCAGGTCTGCATACGCTCATCTCTTCCTTCCATTTTCCTCCTGTGACCAAGGTTAGCTTGGTCAGGATGGTGGTCTTTTTCTCAGCTAACTAATACAATGTCAGGCCGGAGTTTCTCATCAGATCTCCGCGAGAAACTGGAGATTGCTGTCAATCAATGAGACCAGCTCCATGGATGCATGAGTTCCATGTCCCTTCATTTCGCTGGCCTCCAAGATTTCTGCCAGTTTCTGTATCACCAGGTCATGTCTTTTCAATGAGCTATGAAAAAGACAGAGAGGAGCAAGCAAAGGAGAGATAAACCAAATAAAATCAAACCTTTGTCAGAAGTTTCAAAAGCTGAACTGATCGCATCCTGTGTAAAATCTGTGTCAAATCAAACATGTAGATCCATCTGCTGCTTTGGAAATAAGGGAGCAGCTAAAAGAAACGGGACAGCAGTGAAAAGGACACACCAAGAGTGAAAAGAGAGGAGTGGAAAAGAAATGCTCAGTGCGTCGTGGGAAGTCCTCCAGGAGCCTGAGCTCTGTTGGGATAAGATTATAATTTCTTTATGATAGCAATAGCCTTTTTGATTTTTGCAGACTTATTAGAATCCACAGGATGCTGCTGTAAAAAACAGTTAACAATATCAACCATACAGTTGACTGACTTGAGTTTTGTCCAGTCATAAGCAAGAAATGTCCCACATAGTCTAGCTATTAGTAGCTGTCTTTCTTTCATGGGTCCACTTTTGGCGATTTTTAAATCACCGGACTGTGAAGACTCTCCTGCAGGACCTCAACACTCACTCACTTCTCAATTAAGTTGTTGGTGATTGTTTCTACTGTACTTGTATGTTGGCTGATATCAGATGAGTCATGGTTTAAGTTTGCCAGAGTTTAAAAGAAATGCATCGCCTGTCAGAGTAACAGGCCCACATCTTCACACATCACCTGCCTTAACAGTTTCAAACCACTGTGGGTGTTTCTCTAGGTGACCACTCTGTACCTCGTTCAAGTGAGCAGCCTGCTGAGCGTGTGGCTCCTCCAGTTCTGTAACTCCATGATACTGGGATCACTGGTCCTGAGCTTCATAGTAGCAGCGCTCTTCATCAGACACTGCCAGGTAAGTGTATGGGATAGATGGATACAGAGAAGAAAAGTGAAAGTCTGAGATTAGTGAAGGTAAAGATTTGGAGGAAGCAGTGAGCCATTGCTAAAAGAGTCACAGTGGTGGAAGCTTGTTTACAAAATGCAGATAGATTATCTTTTACATTTTGGTTGAAATGAGGAGACCTGTGCTACAGTTGGTGTTTGCAGAAGATAATTTGTATGCTAGAGATACAGTTTATTGTCAGGTCTAAATGTAATTTAGGTAAATCTTATCACACTAACTTTTGCAGAAATATTTAATGTGACAGGATGAAAGGTGGAGATTCAGGAGTAGGGAGATAAATATTTAAATTTCTAAAATAAGTGTTAGTACAGTTATGACATGCTCTAATTGTAAAAGTTCTGATTTTAACACTATTTTACAGATGTGTACCCACATGTCTTGGATTTGAGTCATGCTTAGATTATGAATCTGACTTTAGACTGGACATGCAGCTCAACTTGGACTTAAACACAAACCACCTGAGCACATTTCAAGTCAGTGGATAAAATTCTTTTAATATTTTCCTGGTTTGAAGAAAAAGCTCACCTGTGACTAATAATGTCCAGGTTTTTGGCTGCAGTCTGGTTATTTGGCACCCAGGTGTCTGTACTCACCGCCACCGTGCTGGAATTCAGGCTCAGGGGTGTTTTAGATTCAGAAAAGAATATTTCTGGGGAAATATTCTTAGTTATTTTTTGACTGCAAGATATCAAGATTTTTAGCCATAGGAGCCCTTTTATTTCAATTAGTAAAGTGTGAATTATATACCACATGTGTTGTGAGGTGTTAAAGGGTTTCAAAGGAAAGTGGATTGAATCTTTTTATGGCTTTGAAAGTTGTGCTTGGACTTGGATAAAATTGGACTATCCAGTATATTGTTTTTGACCCTGACCCCCCCTGGCAGGGTAGTGCATCTTTTTTGCCAAATGGATTTTTCTCATTAATGCAGCAATTCACATTTAAAAACAATTAGACTGTATACTGATCAAGCATAACATTATGACCACCTGCCTAATATTGTGTTGGTCCCTCTTTTGCTGCCAAAAACAGCCCCGACCCATCGAGGCATGGACTCCACTAGACCCCTGAAGGTGTGCTGTGGCACCAAGATGTTAGCAACAGATCCTTTAAGTCCTGTAAGTTGTGAGGTGGGGCGTCCGTGGATCTGACTTGTTTGTCCAGCACATCCCACAGATGCTTGGTTAGATTGAGATCTGTGAAGTTTGGAGGCCAAGTCACCAACTCAAACTCATTGTTGTGCTCCTCAAACCATTCCTGAACCATTTTTGCTTTGTGGCAGGGAGCATTATCCTGCTGAAAGAGG
>VUQS01076719.1:54211-76262 GCA_015108495.1 Heterochromis multidens
GGCCTAGGCTGCTAGGGGCACTGAGTGTTTCTCCTTCTCTCACCTTTTTTCACTCACAATGTGTTTATACACCACTCTGCATTTAATTGTGAGTTATTATTAATCTCTAGCTCTCCTCCACAGTATCACTTTCTCTGTTTGCAGTCATAGTATCAATAGAAATGGTGAAGTCATATAGCCAACACCATGTTGTAGTTCCACTCGTGCATAATTTCACTCTGTCCATTACACTGTGTTTTGTTCAATATTTATAAGGCAAGCATCTGAGGTCTAAGTCATCATTGGTGATGATCCCAACCCTAACACCATCCCTGACCCTAGGCAATAAGAAAATGTAATTTTTGTTTTTATTAAATTGTAGAACCAAACCAATATAGAATTTTTAAGACCTAATAGTGACACTGACATTTGGTGATTTAAAAATCTGATATTAAAATATATCAGTTCTCTGAGACACACAAAACATAAAAAGATTTCCCTAACATTTGTTATGTTTACTCGGTTATGCTCTGCCTGACTCATTCCACATCCCACAGATGCTCAGTTGGATTGAGATCTGGGGAATTTGGAGGCCAAGTCAACACCTCAAATTCGTTGTTCTGCTCCTCAAACCATTCCTGAACCATTTTGGCTTTGTGACAGGGCGCATTATCCTGCTGAAAGAGGCTTCAGATATCAGAGAATACTGTGTCCATGAAAGGGTGTACATGGTCTGCAACAATGCTTAGGTAGTCGGTACGTGTCAAAGTAACATCCACATGGATGGCAGAACCCAAGGTTTCCCAGCAGAACATTGCCCAAAGCATCACACTGCCTCCACCAGCTTGCCTTCTTCCCATAATGCATCCTGGTGCCAGGTGTTCCCCAGGTAAGCGACACACACGCACCCGACCATCCATGTGATGTAATAGAAAACGCAATTCATCAGACCAGGCCACCTTCTTCCATTGCCCCGTGGTCCAGTTCTGATGTTCACGTGCCCATTGTTGGTACTTGCAGTGGTGGACCGGGGTCAGCATGGGCACCCTGATTGGTCTGCAGCTAAGCAGCCTCATACACAATAAATTGCAATGCACTGTGTCTTCTGACACCTTTCTATCAGAACCAGCATGAACTTTTTCTGCAATTTAAGCTACAGTAGCTTGTCTGTTGGATCAGACCACACGAGCCAGCTTTCACTCCCCATATGCATCAGTGAGCATTGGTCACCCATGACCCTGTTTCTGGTTCACCACTGTTCCTTCCTTGGACCACTTTTTACAGATACTGACCACTGCAGACCAGGAACACCCCACAAGAGCTGCAGTTTTGGAGATGCTCTGACACAGTCGTCTACCCATCACAATTTGGCCCTTGTCAAACTCGCTCAAGTCCTTACGTTTCCCCATTTTTCCTGCTTTTAACACATCAACTTTGAGGACAAAATGTTCACTTGCTCCCTAATATATCCCACCCACTAACAGGTGCCATGATGAAGAGATAATCAGTGTTATTCAATTCACCTGTCAGTGGTCATAATGCTATGCCTGATCGGTGTAGATTGGCAAATAGCTAATATTGGCCAATAATACTCACCTGCTGATAAACTGGTCAGGCTCTATTAAATTGTTCTGCCAAGTCTTGACAATCAGTGAACAAACATAATCATTCTAACATCTAACATTTTTTCTAACATTTACATTTTTCCCAAATAAAAGTCTGTTTTGCCTTTCTCCTAAATATAGGATTAGGGTCTTCACCAATGATGACTTAGACCTTATTCTGACCCTGAGTTACACCTGTTGTAGGACTTTAAATATTTTGGGGGGATTTTTGCCTTTATTTGATAGAGCAGTGAGGATTAGACAGGAAAGTGGGGTGAGAGAGGGAGGAGGAAGACTTGTAGCAAATAACCTCGGGTCGCAGTTGACCCCAGGCCGCTGCATTTTAGCCTTGTGGCATATGGTCGCCTGCTCACCCTGAGTTAAACCAGCGCCCCATATGGCTGCTGTCTTATCAGTAGTGTATAGGCAGTTTTTTAAGTGTCAGTTGCCACATTTTCATTCAAATTTTAAACCAGTGAACATATACTGAAAAAAGAACAGACTGCAAATGTGCCTCTCATCCTTTTAGAAAGCCAAATGGAGTAAATCATTTTTGCCTGTGTGATATCATCACTAAAAACAGAATATAGCTATAAAAAATTATTCCAGACCTCTGAATTGCCACCCATATCTCTTTTTCAGCAATTTAAAAGATGAATTTAAATTAAATGGCTCTTCGGGGTAATAAGACAACGAAGCATATTAAATTTTGATTTTCACTGAGGTGACAAAGACATAAAAAGTTTCATTTTTCAGTAGTGTATAGGCATTTTTTTAAGTGTCAATTGCCACATTTTCATTCAAATTTTAAACCAGTGAACATATACTGAAAAAAGAACAGACTGCAAATGTGCCTCTCATCCTTTTAGAAAGCCAAATGGAGTAAATCATTTTTGCCTGTGTGATAGCATCACTAAAAACAGAATATAGCTATAAATCCCAAGGCACCAAGTTATACCTCTTTTCCATCAATGCAGTACTGGTGCAGAGCTTGTGGTGCACTGGTGCTGGAGAACCAGCCCACATTTTGACAAGTTAGAGACGTCATTATTATGCAGTGTTCGTGGAATTTGAGGTAATAATAGGAAGAAAATCATGGCATGCAGAATCTGTGGTCTGCTTCTGCCAAGACTATTAGACTTGAGAAAAGGAACCGGTTCTAGAATGGTAGTGGCACTACACTGGTGAAAAAGGGCTATTAGAAAAGTGTTACATATCCATTACAGAAAACACTATGCAGTTTTTCATATCTCACCCTTTGGTGGGGCTGCATTCACTGCCTTTACATGAGCCTGAGTTGCTGCTGCTGCTGAGGGAAGCATTTCCATAGGGATCTCTATTACTGGCTGCAGCTGGTGTCCGCCTGGTCCAAAGTAAGAGGAAACATGTTAATATGTTCCTGGTAACACCATGAAACCACAATGCAGACACTGAGTGAGCTGTTGAGCTGACAAACAGAGCCACAGTTCAAAACAGAAATGAATGGAAAAGACTTCAGTCCAGGTCCACCAACATGCGAATACAACACTTATCTACACAGACACACAGAGGTCAAAGCACTATAAACAGACAGGACGTCTGTCTGAGAAACAAATACACACACTCCTCTGGGCACTCAGAGCAGTGCTGAAACTGAAAATGACATCAAATTAATCACTCAGTGACATAACAGCATTCCCCAAATGAAATAAAGACCGTTTTCACGAGAAGGGAAACAAAAGAGAGCAAACACGCAGAAAAGAAGAGAGTCAGACTAGACATGATGTTTTCCACAATGAGGCATCATGAAACATTTACAGCAGTGCAAAAGATATCGCCATTCCCATGCTTTAGAGGATCAACACTGATCAGGAGGAAAGAAGAGGGACTCAGGACAGACCGGGAGCGAGGGGTGGAGGGAGAGTTTGTTGAACGGCTGTGGCGGTCCGGAGACTTGGTGGAAGTGTATCCCTTGGTCGGTGACTTTGTTGATACAAAGCCTTTAGTTGGGCGCATTGACACCATATAGCTTGACTCCATGGGCACGTAGTCTAGCTCTATGAACCTGCAGTAGTCAAACCTGACCAGGCAGAGACAAGAGGGTGTTAAATCACAGAGGGTGGTAAAGTGAACCATACCTGAAGGATCTAATGTGCCTGCTGCACACTGAGGGGAGGCAAAGTTGGTTGACATTTAGCACATCTTAGCTTAATTTTAAAGTGTGAGAACTCAAACACTGAAGTAGCCCAGGAGAGGTTGCTTTCTAAAAGCCATGCTTTAATGTTGAGGCTCCTCTGTTTGGCTTCCTATACTGGACCTCTAAGTGGAGCAGTTTACTGCTATGAGGCCATTACTGGAATCTAAACTAACACTCTGCATCCTGAAACACAATTTGCAAGTGATAAAATGTTCTAAGTCTTCTAAGGAGAACGTGGGAGCAGCAGCAACGGCAATTATTCATAACAGCCCCATCCTAACTCCTAACATGCTTTCACAAAAATATCTGCACCCACAAGAAATTTAATCTTTGACATAGCTGATACAATCTCCGAATATACAGCGATCAGGCATAGCTTTATGACCACTGACAGAAGTGAGTAACAGTGATTATCTCTTCATCATGGCACCTGTTAGTACCATGATGAAGAGATATAATGGAATATGTTAGGCAGCAAGTGAACATTTTGTCCTCAAAGTTGATGTGTTAAAAGCAGGAAAAATGGGCAAGCGGAAGGATTTGAGCGTTTGATAAGGGCCAAATTATGATGGCTAGACGACTGGGTCAGAGCATCTCCAAAACTGCAGCTCTTGTGGGGTGTCCTGGTCTACAGTGGTCAGTATCTATCAAAAGTGGTCCAAGGAAAGAACAGTGGTGAACCAGCGACAGGGTCATGGGTGGTCAAGGCTCATTGATGCACATGGGGAGTGAAGGCTGGCCTGTGTGGTCTGATCCAACAGACGAGCCACTGTAAGTTCAAATTGCTGAAAAAGTTAATGCTGGTTCTGATAGAAAGCTGTCAGAATACACAGTGCATTGCAGCTGTTTGCTACAATGCACTGTGGGGATCAACACAATATTAGGCAGGTGGTCATAATGTTATGCCTGATCAGTTTACAGTGCAACAGTCTTGTATATAACTGTCACTATGATGTTGGATTTCTTCTGCTTTGAAAATACTTCTAATTTTGTTGCTCATTGCTCCTAACCCTCCTACACAACAGGAGAAGATTATAACTTACAATTTTTCCCACCACTATTTCTGACAAGTGGTAGCTGGCTTAGCATACTGAAAACAGCTATCTGGCCTGCACCATAGAAGCAGAGACTCTTGAATCTTAAGACGCCACAAAATGGAGACTCATTGTAGGTGTTATTAGACAGCTGAGAATCCTAACTAATATTTGTTCTTACTGACATGGGAATAAAGTTGTTACAGGAGCTTGGGCACCCACTGGCAAAATTCACATTTTGTTGTTTTTTTTTTTAAAGTGAAAATAAGTAAATACTGTATAAACTCTGCAACAAACCAAAAATGCCATTTTCCTCAAAACTCTCATGTAAGCACATTAAATGTGAAGCTGGAGGAGCGAAGGGATTAGCTTTGGTTAGCATAAAGAGTGAGCGCAAGGCTTCCATTTCAGAATGTCGCCACTTCCACGTGAAATAGAAACTGAGCACACAGAAATTCTGGCTAAAATGATTTGGGATACATTATAGATATGAACACATACCTTTGTAAACAAACATGTCAGTGTAGTTATTTTTTATTTCAAAAGGGATTCTTTAGGTGAGCTACGTCAATCGGCTCTCTGAAATTATTTCTCTGCCTCCTCAGATGTGGTCCCAACTCTGCCAACAAGACCTTAAACTGCCCCACTGACTTCCTGAAATATGTACGAAAGCGGAGGTGATACGGCTTCAACTCCTGATCAAACCATGAAATTTTCCCTGCTGCTGCCTTCTCTTGAAAATTGAATGAACCCAGAATCTCAGTTTCTTCCTTTTCTTGTTTAGAAACATCAGGACCAGCTCATCATCGCATGATGTCGACTTCAATGCGTTTGCTGTTACACGAGTTCAGATCCGAAAATTTTGGAATTTTGTGTCGTTTTTTCACAACGCACTCAGTGTGTAATGGCCTTTAGTGCTAAAGTAAATTAACAACTTTAACTCTAGCTTCATACTTAATGTTCAAACTAAATAAGAACAAGTGAATAAACAAGTGAATAAATGACAAAGTCTTTAAATATAATCCTTGTGAGACAATTGACACATTCGCAAAACCACCATAGACACTAACAAAAACCACATATTATCTAATGCTAAAAGAGTACAATTAGTAGAGTATATATTTTCACCTTTAGGCATTATTACTATCCTGCTAAAGATGACAAAATTTGTTATCACAGTGTAGGCATATCAGTGCAGTCAGAAAAAGGAAGGGTTATCTGTGATTTGCAACTTTTGTCATTTTCTGTATGGCTGTAATGATCTATAATGAATGTTTGCCAATTTATCAAATGTTGTAATCACTTGTTCTTTGAAAGGACATGACTGTTGCCCAATCACTGGCCATCACACTGGGAGGGGAGGACAAGCAGGGCACAATCAAAGCAGCCATAAGGGAATTGGACACAGGACACGAAAACTCCATGACAAACATGGACAGTCTTGTACATGACTTGTCTCTGTATTTAAACTTGTTGCTGGTCACGTCCAATAGAAACAGAATAATCATCTCACCAATAGCAATTTTTTTCAAATAAGACAACAGGCATATTTACATTAACACGTCTTTATGCACATTTTCTATTTAACACAAAAATGCCATTGGAAAATTTAAATAGATATTGCAAAATATACAGTGCATCTGGAAAGTATTTACAGTGCTTCACTTGTTCCACATTTTGTCATGTTACAGCCTTATTCCAAAATAGATTAAAATCATTTTTCACCTCAAAATTCTACACACAATACCCCATAATGACAAAGTGAAAAAAGTTTGCTTGAAAATCTTGTAAATGTATTAAACTTAAAAAAACATAAATATATAATAAATACATAAGTATTCACAGCCTTTGTTCAATACTTTGTTGCACCTTTGGCAGCAAATTACAGCCTCAAGTCTTTTTGAGTATGATGCTACAAGCTTGGCACACCTATTTTTGGGCAGTTTCTCCCATTCTTCTTTGCAGAACCTCTCAAGCTCCATCAGGTTGAGTGGGGAGTGTCGGTGCACAGCCATTTTCAGATCTCTCCAGAGATGTTCAATCAGGTTCAAGTCTGGGCCACTCAAGGACATTGCACCCAAACTTCTTCCATTTACAGACGATGGAGGCCACTGTGCTCATTGAGACCTTCAATGCTGCATACATTTTTCTGTACCCTTCCCCAGATCTGTGCCTCAATACAAACCTGTCTCTGAGGTCTACAGACAATTCCTTGGACTTCATGGCTTGGTTTGTGCTCTAACTTGACCTTATATAGACAGGTGTGTGCCTTTTCAAGTCATGTACAATCAACTGAATTTACCACAGGTGGACTCCAATCAAGTTGTAGAATCCTCTGACAGATGATCAGTGGACACAGGATGCACCTGAGCTCAATTTTGAGTGTCATGGCAAAGGCTGTGAATACTTTGTACATGTAATATTTTTGTTTTTTATTTTTAATATATTTGCAAGAATTTCAAGCAAAATATTTTCACTTAGTCATTATGGGGTATTGTGTGTAGAATTTTGAGGGAAAAAATGAATTTAATCCATTTTGGAATAAGGCTGTAACATGACAAAATCTGGAACAAGTGAAGTGCTGTGAATACGTTCCGGATGCACTGTATCCACTTTTTGTCTCAGATGAAAAAGTTGTATGTATGGATAAAAGCAAAATATGACAATCAGTGTTTCCCACAAACAGACCTTACTTATTCCAGCAAAACAGGAAAACAAACGACCCACAATCCGATCTGCTGCAATGTGGAGGTTCACTTAAACCAGAACCCGCAGCAGGTGGAGAGCTGGTTCAGGTGCTGCTATGTTGAACTCACAGAGGACTACTGTTGCCAGTTGGAGGTCAAGACTGTTTGACTGTTTTTAATGTCACAGGATTATATGAACTGAGGAATTTACTGGAGAAACAGCTGATTATTGTGTTATTACATATTGTTAAGTGGTTGTCTCAACCATCTTGGACTACAGGTGTAGAATTGATGCTGCTAAACTGAGCCCACCAGGGCTGTAGAGCAGAACAAGGACTGCTGTTGTCAGCTGCAGTCCAAGACAATGGAGCTTAAGTCCATCCACACAATGAGGAACTTACCGGAGAAGCAGCTTATTATTGTTCTGCTATTGTCACAAAGAATCTACAGTAATATTTTAAAATTTATTTAACACCATGCGTGCATTACATGCATGAGTCCATACGCACACAGAAGCGTATATACTCATGCATGACACGTGTGCCTCTCCTGCCTTGTTACCCACCAAAATACAATGTAATTCTATGGGAAACACTGGATAATACACAATAGAATAGTTAGGTTTAGGCATAAAAGCAACTTGATTATATTTAGGGAAAGATTAGCGTGACAGTGTCATGTCGTTATATCCTCATTTTCTGCAGTGGTTTAACCAAATATAATTACTTGATTTGCAAAATAACAATGAAAAATTTTGAAAAAAGTTACAAACCCCCCCAAAACAAAACAACCTTTTGTAATATCCTCCAGCAACACTCTAAAGTTGAAATTCCATCATTCATTGAATTTCAGTGAGCGCCATATAAAGGGTTAATGGCACCTTTACACTTGTGCATTTTTCAGGCTTTGTTTGAGCATGTAGCTGATCAACAAAAGTTCCAAAAAGTTACTTTAAGTATGAGGTCAAATAAGAATAATAAAATCCTTAGAAAACTGGAGTATTTAATAACCCACTAGAGATATTTTGCAATAGGCAGATATAGCATATCGAAAATACTAATGAATGCACATCTGTTGTTTGGATTATTTTACTGTATAATTTGTTACTAAACTAAGTCACCGTGTCCTGTGTTATACAATTAGAGAGGAAGCCAGATATTGACAACTCAATAGTTCTTTGAAGATCAATATATGACAAGAGCCAAGACATTAACAGCACAGAAATGGGCAGAGAAAAGCAGCAGAAACATTGAGCCTGAAGAGGGACAAAATACACAGTACAACAGTGTTTAGGGTGTGACAGTTCATCCCATCCATCTGCTAGGATGGGACTAGTGTCTGGGGTGTGGGTGTTGTCTGCTTGAGGCAAGCATTTCCCAGTTGTCAGGCATTAGCGTGAGTGGGTGGAGTGAGGAGATATTCCTTTACGAAAGCAACTTTGCTCAAGAGGCTGAAACTGATTTAGTAAACAATATCTCGATGAACCAAAAAGCACATTCGCATTATAGGCAATGCTTTTGCATGTGAGTGTTTCACACGGTGCTGCTGAGTGAGTGGCTGTGGTGAACCAGTGATCACTTGTGATCACAGTATGCACATTAAACGTGCCATTTCCATTTTGCATGTAGCCACTAAACTTAATGTTTTAAAAGATTAGTACCAATTCTTGTGTATAAGTACATGATAGTATCAGAGACTCTATAAAGTGATGTGACACAACAACACACACAGTTCTTTCCTTTTAATGAATCCTCCTCCTACGCTCAGTAACAGGACTGAGAATTTCAGCTATTACATATAGCAATTTAAATGATATTCCTAATCGTGGCATTCCAGCCATGGCCTTCTATGTTCCTTACTGGCCACAAACTGTTTTCTAATTTCAAATTTACCATTTTTTATTTTAATTAGTTTTTTTTATTCATAATGGAACTATAATTTTAAAAAGTACATTATGCTTTTTTGCATAAGCCTTAAAACTAGCAACTGAGGCCATAACCTTATCAGAAAAGTCTTTAAAGACGTCATAAAGTCAAAGAGCAGTGGAGTCACTTTCCTATAACCCTCTGTATAATCAGACTTCAGGCGTGCCTGCCTTTTTTTTGGGACCACATTTTTACATTACAATGCACCAACTACGCACGCTCCCCAGGCGGTGAACTTCAAGCGGATGTCAAAGAAGTATAACAGGAATGACTACTCGGCCGTCGGATCTCCAGCTGTCCATGTACGTGTCCGCAACAGAGTATAATCTAGGCATTAAGTTTTAATACACTATAAAGAATTATGTAAAATGACTGATTTCCACACTAAGCTAATCATAAACTGTCAGAACTTATGGTAACGTTATGATACTGGTGCAGGTTACCCTCTAGCCAAAATACAGCACATTTTGGCAAATTCAATACATAGTCCTCCTTCTGAAAGTCTCTTTTTATTTTACATGTAAAAATATACTGTTAAAAACTAAATCTTAACAGATAATAAGTTTGTATCTTTATATTTCATGAACTAGCTCTACACTTTAAAACAAGAATAAGTCTTTCAGCATGATTTCATGCAAGTACCCATCCAGTATCCTGAGGCAATGTTAGCTAATTTAACAAGCCACCTATCAATGGTAACCTCTTTAATGTGGTCATTTCAGCCAGTGTGCAATTTGCTGGGGGGATAGGCAGATTTCCCCCCTCTGGTCTACATGTCCCTGCCTCTGCTAAATTGTTTTTATCGTCGCTGGGGATAAAAATTTATTACCAGATCTGATTTTTAGTGCTGCATCTTGGAAAAAGTCTACATCAGAAATGAACTTGTAACTTCAGCACTCGCGATCGTATGACAGTAGAGATGGCACTGTGTAGGGTAGATTGATCTGGATCTGTTCCATTCAAACTTTTCATTAAGCCAACAAGCGCTTTTCTTTCAGCATGAAAACTGCTGCTAGAAATGATACGGATTCAAAGCATCAGGAGACTCACAAAAAAATCCTACTCTGTGTCAACCACACCTGACCGTTGACAGAATTCCCTAAAAGGTGAGCTGTGCAGCTTCTTCTTTCAGCTTGTTAAATTGCAGCTATGCACTAGGACTGCTATCTGCGACATCCAACAGTCTCTGAAGAAATTACACACAGGCTTTGTTGGCTTTGCAAGTAACAGTGCAACCACACACCGGAGTGAAAAGATTAATCCTAACTTGACCGTCTTTCACTGCATTATTCCAAAGTTAGAAGCATAACTTGCCTGTGTGTTGTTGTTCATTTGTCTGACATTTAGTTTCCAATTTTGTTTTAGTGGCTACAATGCATGCCAGAGCTACAGCTACAGCTATGGAGCATGCTCTCTCAGACTGTAACTGAAGTGTGTCTCACGCAGGGGGCGCGGGCACGGGAATAGCCACTGGTGCTGTGGCGGCTGGCACAGCTGTCCCCGACCCAGACGCCGGCTTGGACACCGGCACGGGCGAGGACGCCAGTATTTGCTGCAAGCGACGTTTGGGCTGCAGCACCTTCAGAGGGTTGAATCTGAGGAAAATAAATGAGAGAGAGAGGAGGACACCACAACTACACGTTGGTCCAGCTGTAGTTACAAAACTATTCCTGTAAAAACATTAAAACTACCCAAAAAGATACATCTTGGCTCAAGTTTAAGAGACCATTTATGAGTCTGTGACCAACACATAAACCATAGCTAGTGACAGATAGATGAGATAGTGATTAAAACACATTTTGGCAATATGCAATAGAATTACTTTTGCAGTGATTATTTAACTCATCAGCCAATAGAAATGACAGATTGACTTTCTGTGGTATTAAAGTATTGGTAGTGTCAAACTGGACCACAGAAGAAAATCAATGTCCATCGCTCATCATACATTAAGTATGTACATTATGTATACCATATAATTGCAGCATTTGCAAGTTAATGGCTGTGCAAAAGTCAACAGTGGTCCCTACAGACAAGAAAGCCCTCTTATCCTTTATCCTGTGTCCAGTAAACAGGCCAAGTCAGTCCAGCAGCTAGAGGAGAGAACATCAATATACTCAATAAACTATGTTCAAGTTGGTTGCTATTTACAGCATGTAGAATATACAGTGCTGTGAAAAAGTATTTGCCCCCTTCCTGTTTTCTTGCTTGCTGTTTTGGATCATTGCCCTGCTGCATAACTCAAGTGCTCTTGAGCTTCAGGGCATGAACTGAAGGCCGGACATTCTCCTTCAGGATTTTTTGGTAGAGAGCAGAATTCATGGTTCCATCAATGCAAGTCATTCAGGTCCCAAAGCAGCAAAGCAGATAAATACTGAATCATGAACACTGACCTCAACTGAGTTAAGTGAGGCCTGCAGTTCTTTTAATGTTGTTCTGGGTTCTTTTGCAACCTCTTGGATGGGTCGCCTCTCCAGTAGGCCGGGAGCTTCACCACTGTTCCAAGTTTTCTCCATTTGTGGATAATGGCTCTTACTGTGGTTCACTGGAGTCCCAAAGCCCCAGAAATGCCTTGTTAACCTTTTCCAGACTGATAGATGTTAATGACTTTGTTTCTCATCTGTTCATGAGTTTCTTTAGATCATGGAATGATGTGGTGCTTTTTCAGATCTTTTAGCTTACTTTACTTTGTCAGACAGGATCTATTTAAGTGATTTCTTGATTTAATAGGTCTTGCAGTAATTAGGCCTGTGTGTGGAAAATGAAATTGAAAAATTCGAAAAATATGGTAATCACAGTTAATTTATTATTTACCAAAGAAGAGCAATTGCTTTTTTCAGATAGGGCCAGGTAGGTTTGGATAGCTTTTTTCTCTTAATAAAGGAAATCATCATTTAAAAACTGTATTTTGTAATTACTTGGGTTATCTTTGTCTAATATTAAACTTTGTTTGATGATCTGAAACATGTAAGTGTGGCAAATAAGCAAAAGAATAGGAAATCAGCAAGTGGGCAAATACTTTTTCTCAGCACTATAACTAACTGTATCTAGTTAATTTTGGGCCCATTTATTTATCAACAATGCCACAAGTCCTACATCAGGATCATTTGTGCTACTTAAACAAGTACAGAAACAAACAAGTGTAAAAACACTGTCACAACGAAGACTGTAAAGTGCTATAGCAAGAGAATGGTGCCACTTTTTAAACAAAGACAGCCTTTCTAGTTAGCTTATTTTTATTTGATGTATTGGTCTTGAAAAGGTACAATACAAAATAACATTTCCCAGGTTTAATAAACGGTTAATAATTTAACACATTCTTAACCAGAGATGGTTATAAAGAAACTGAGTTTCAATGCTAACTGCATTTGGTGGTGTCATTTTGTAAATGTATCATTATTAGAGCTACAAATTGTAACAGTAACAGTAACTGTTAATGAATCATTTGCCTTACATTTTTATTTACATTTTTAATCCCTCATAAATGACAGTTATCCATGCCACACAGTGCTCACGCCTTTCAGTTTCTACTGCAATCTTAAATGAACACACCCCGTGCATCATTGATAGCTGCTGAAAATTTTTACAATTAATAAAAGACTTATTAATTGACCTAAATGACTTATTACTGATTAAAAATACTATCAATACATTTCACAAAACCCTATAATCTTTCACTTATTAAAAAGTGGCACCACATTGACTATGAGTACTTAAAACACCTGGCTCAACTGGTGTTTTTAAAGAATTAAGTTACACACACATACACATTTACACACAGGATGCTCTTACACATAAAATTATACTGGTTTTTCAGAGGTCATGTCACAGTGCTTAGCAACAGAAGAAGGACAACTGGCTGATGAAAGAATGCTGTACAAAAAAGCACTCAATGCATTTATACACTTGCAGCATCAATGCTGCTGCAGCTGCATCTTTGGTGCTGAAGGAAACATCTGGGCCCTGGATTTATCAAGCACCAGGAAATGTGCTGAAAGAATTACTGGTAAGGCTTCCTACACTGACTTTCAGCAGTGTAAAGGCTATAGGCTTCTGTTCCCAATTTCAGCCCCAAACCCGTAACACTTGTGGTGATGTGTTGTAGTTTAAAGACAGTTTCAGACTGAATTATTAGACATCAGCAGAACCTGAAATACAAAGGTTTACAGAATATGCACAGGTAAACAGTTATGTAAGATACTGCACACAACCACTAGCAAGTCACAGGAGTGGTTGGTGTTCAGTACCAGGCAATAATTTGGACACACAAGCTCATTAAAGAGTTTTTCTTTACATGGAAAATATGTATTAAATACAATGCACATAAGTTTAGCACTTTTCTCTCAAAGTGAGGAAATATATTCATAGTTTGCATAGTGCTAAAGTGCTAAAATATCTATTCATCATGCATATTTCATACAAGCAAAGCATTACAAATAGAAATGTCAAAGTTATCATATTTAAAGTGTGTTCACCTTAAATATTAAAATGACTATCACTCAATGCATCAGTTGATCCACTGAGTGATAGGTATTTGATGTACCTGCCTTTACTAACTTTGCATACACACAAATCTTTGCGTAAATCGTGTGTACAAATGTTTCATGCATATTTGTTTGTAGTTTACAGACTTATTTAGAAGTGCCCCTGACCATGCATACGAACAAATGAAGAACTGGCTGTCTTAGGAAATTGAAACCCAAATCTTTAAAATGACTACTACTATTACTATTACCTCTACTACTAGTAATAATTTATCATTATTATTATTGCTTCTGGTCATTATTTACAGTTTTCCAAAACACCCTAAGCTACAAAATGCTCAGAATTACAATAAAAGAATAGAAAAATAAAAGAAATTAAATTGTATGTAAAGAAAACAAAATACTAATGGGAAAGATGTAGGGTTTAACCTTTTAATTTAAACATATTCCTTATCTTATCTTATCTTTCATTAAAAATGACTATCATTGCTGGATGTCATCACTTACAGTCTAATTTCTCGGCACTATCCCATGGATGCTGGAGAATCTGGAGGGTTTTTTCTTTCATTGCAGTGAGTTTCTCATCTGGGACTGACAGATCATATGCTCCTTTTCCTCCACCTGTTTTCTACCTTTTCTTGTAATCTGTCTTTTCCTATCAACTTTGGTTACAGACTTTTTTAATTACTTGAACCACAGTGAGTGTCTCAGGGGAAACAATATTCAGCACCCCGATTATTTCAGCCTGAGAGTCACTTTTTACTTATTTATTTTTTAAATGGTTCAAGCTGTCCTTTTTCTGGATTCCTCCTCGGACCTCGGACACTATTATTTAAGTTTCTTCAGCTGGACTTTTTCCTTCTTTTTTTTGCCCTAGCAGTGCAGGCTTCTCTCTTATAACATACTCACCACTCTCTCCACTTTACTTCCAGGTAAACGTGTTTCCTTATATAGAGAAATGGGGATGTGGCTATATGCAGATAGTATGCAGATTGCAGGCAGCGAGCATGAGCCTGTTAATTTAGAATGAGTCTGATTTACTAACATACGCACGGCGGTAAGAACAAAATTGTCAGGTGCACACGTGTCATAAATCAGACAGTGATTCTGTGTGCAAACTTGTTTTTTTGCTCAGGGTAAGAACTCTTCCATGCACATATTAGTAAATGTTTGTTTCTCTTTTTCTTTCCCCTCAACCCAAATCTATTGCAGTAGATGGTGGCCCCTCCCTAAACCTGGTTCTACTGGAGGTCTCTTCCTGTTCCCATCATCACCAAGTGCTTGTTCAAAGGGGATCGTTGATTGTTGGGGTTCTCTCTCTCTAATAGTGTACATTATAAAGCATGTTGAGGCGACTGTTGTAAATTGGTGCCATATATGATAAAACTGACTTCCATGAACTGATGTATGCAAACACTGTACTAACAGTTAGCCCCAACTTAACTGTGCATTTGTATGTCATAGGTGCATTATGGTCATTACAAACAGCACTATATCCCTGCACATATGGATTAGTATAAAAATATATTTCATATTTTAGTTTCCACAAAGTAGCTACTGTTTGCCTTGATGACAGCTTTTCACACACATCTGTTTCAATTAACTTATGTCCTGTCAAAAATAAATTTGTGGATTTTTTGAGTACAATAATAAGATATGAGAGTCCATCAAGGCTTAAGTGGTTTGGGATGAAGTTAAGGAGTTAAGAAAAAGCAGCCAATAAGTACTCAGCAAATTTGGGAACTCCATCCAGACTGCTGGAAAAGCTCCAGGTGAGGACCTGATGAAGGTATCTAAGAGAATGCCAAGAGTGTGTTGAGCTTAGAAGAACTCTTTTTTGTTTTTTTGGCTGTTTGCTTGTAACACAAATCCATATGTGTCATAGTTTCCATGTCTCCAGTATTGGTGTTCCATTAAGAAAATACTAAAACATAAAGAAAAAGCCTTGAATGAGCAGGTATCCAGTTTTTTTTCACTTGGTGCACACAACAACAACAACAAAAAAAAAAACAGTAATTTGACGTAGCTGTGTGACAACCTGTATACTCACGTGCATTACCTGGAATTGTGTAGTACTGCACATGGTTTTGTAAACCCTATGTTTCAGACAGCTCAAGGCCACTCAGTTTATTTGGTTAACTTGTGGCTGACATTTAGCTAAGCTGTTGCCCACATATGGCTGACATTAGGCAGCCAGGAATGAGATGCCCATAGGTCATCACGCCATATGGTTTGTCTTTTGAACTGAGCCAGAATACAGTAATTTTTCTGTCAAGGAGTACTGGTGTTATTAACTGTTGTGAATAAGTAGTTATTTCTCTATCATTATCTAAATCTTGGGTAATACAACATAACAATAGCAACAATATGAAAATTTGATATACTCCTGGTATATTCTTATCTGTGTGTATTTTAGACCCAAATTATTACTGCTGCAAAGCTTCATTTTCTTGCTGCTGCAAGTTTTGGAGAAGCTTTTGTCCTCTTTTGTATCCTGCTACAGAACATGTTTCTAATTCTCCTTCCATTTCATGGTGGTTCCTAAATATTATCAGAGACAGAAAGTTCAAAGTTAACAATGCTTAACTTGTAGATCCCAAAGATGGTCCAAAGTTAAAACACTGTGAAATTTTTTAACCATTCAGCACTGATATCAATGGAACTCCTGAAAAGTAAGTGAGATTTCTTTTTTCCATGTGATTCAATTTAGAGTTCTAATCCAAATTTCTTTCTTTATGACTTAAGAACAAGTGAAAAGGGGTTTAGACAGGATATTCATTCAAAGTCCCTTAATCTGTTTTCATCTGTGAAACAGAAGAAAAAAGTTTTGCCAGTCCGTTGACGTTTTATTTAACTCCAAGATGAAGACATGAGAGAAATTTATGTCTAATTTACACAAAAAGATTCACTGCGGGGCAATTTAGCAAAATGCCACTATTGTAAAAATGCACTGATGGGAGTGGAAAGTTCTGCAGGTGATCACAGACAGACAGTTAAAGGCCAAGTCTTCCATCACAAATTGATAGACTGTGTGGAGGCTTGGAGGTCAAGATAAAGCTTCTTTTCTGGATAAGCAAAGCAAATACAGCTGGGTCCATATGTTTTTGGACAATGGTACATTTTTGTAATTTTGCCTTGTACTAATAGAATCATAGGATTCTAAATCAAACAATTAAGATCTGATTGAAGTGGAGACGTTCAGCTTTAAATCAAGCAGTTTGACTAAAGCATTGCATTAACTGTTTACAAATTACAGTGATTTTTATACATAACCCCCCATTTTTAGAGGCTCTGTAAAATGCCACTGCAAAATGTAACATTGCTGCCTATAATCTATCCATGGTACATGTGTCTTGCATTTGGCAGCTACTCTCCCCATCCCTTTAACCACATTAACTTCTACTCTGCCACATCAAAAGAGAAATAGTGGATAAGAATTATGGATCTTGTGTTTAGATCATGGGTGGGCAATTAATTTTCCCAAGGGGCCACATAAAAAACTGGGACTGTTATAGAGGGCTGCACCAATAAGATGAACTGAATTCTGCTCAATATTAATTTTTTATCTCTTTATTAACTCTTACTAGTAAGAGTAGATGTTACTATTAGGCAATGGAAATGTGAAATAGGCACAGTAAAAACACCAACATTTTATTACTATTTAATCAACATTCCCAAAAACAATTGTAAACAAAATGTTTTTGCAGAATTTCAGAGACTTTCACCTTTATAGAAAGTGCTATTGTTATTTTGCTTGTTGTTTAATTACTTCATCTGCAGTTCTTCAGTGGGAGAAATCTAAGTGCATTAAAGTCAGGTTCAATGTCTAAAGTGGAAATGCAGACAGGCGATTGTCACTGAGAGAGAATCTGTCTGGATTTGTTAAACTTCAGTGAGAATGTTCACATATAAAAGTAGATTTAGATTTCCCCAGATGTCCTTGATCTGCCTGGTTACAGCTCGCCTGGAGATGGGCACATTCTCAAATTCTTCTTTTTTCTCATATCAGTGTCCACCAAACACTCTTTGATATAAACTCCCCATCAGAGAATGGCTTACTGTTTTTTGCAATTTTGTAGAAAATCACAAAGCTGGTCTTGATGAATAAAGCTTGGTAAAATGTCCTTGTTGCTTTTGCAGCTTTGCTAGCAAACGTTCAGATGTCCGTTCCCGCTCTGCATCAGTCAAGTTCTTGCATTTCTCTGCGTGTTTAGTCTCATAATGGTGATTCAAATTGTGATCCTTAAACACAGCAATCTGCCCTCCACAAACTATGTATACAGCTTTGCCTCTAACTTCAGTAAATAAATACTTATAAGCGAAATAATAAATATGAAATAAATACTTATAAATAAAATAAACTTTGGTTTCAACACATTTACAGTGATGCTGCATTCACTTGTACAAATGTGCTTATGTAAATTTAAAAAAAAATAGCAGTCGCCTTAAAATTAAAAAGCAACAAAGTTGCATTGTAATTTCCCACAAAACTGTAAAAAACAGTAAGCCAGTCTCTGATGGGGAGTTCATCAAAGAGTGTTTGGTGGCTGAAATGGGACAAACTGCATAATGCATACTCATTTATGTTTGAAGTTCCCATTGACCTCGTGCAGGCTGGTCGGGGATACCCAATGCCATAGTGGTGTATACTTTTTGTCCTGTTTGGTGGTGCACTTTAGACTCTTGTGGCTGAAATGAGTTCTATAAAAAAAAAGGTACTAGAAAAATTATGCTGGCAAAACACTTTTTTTTGCTTCTTATTTTCTTCTTATTTTACAGAAAGAAAATAATTTAAGGAACTTTGAAAATGAATGAACACAATTTTCCTTCACTTAGCTCTCAGGGCTTCTGTATATTTCCTACTCTTAGACACTATTGTGCAATATGACATTCTTATCCCCTGCAGACTTTTCAACTATGGTTACCTTGCACTGCACAGAAAGCACAGAAACAGGTCCTCATTGCCTACTTACCGGCGAGAGACCGACGTAGACCTCGGATTGGCTGGAGCAGGGGCAGACATGGAGCCAGACAACTTCTTGTGTAACCTCAGGTTTCTTCTGTTCTAACTTTTTCTCTGTTTTTCAGCTCTACACTGAGAGCTTGGAGCCTGACAGAAAACAGACATGGGCAGTGAATGAACACAGACACACACAGAGAAAGAGAGGCAATTTACACACTCCAATAAAGGGTAATTTTTGCTGATTGCCCATGTGCACAGCTATAGATGCATTCATCAGGCTGCCTTGGGCTACTAGCACAAGTTGACACTTAGCTCGCACAGATTAGAGATCAGAGTTCAGCAACAAATCACATTCCAGTCATGTGGTACAACTAGCCAATCACCACTCCTTTTTCTGTTTCCAGGCCAAGTAACGGTGGTAGAGGTGAGCAAAGAAAAGTGAGAGAGTTGCATCTGGATCTGGACACATACGAGTGCCCTTATGCGAGAGCTCCCACATGTTTCTGTGGGAGACAAATGCAACTGTTGGGAAGCAGAAAGACAAGGACAGAGGAATCAAACATTTAATCATCACGCCTGTCAGAGACCAGCAGAGCTCAGACAGTCATTATGCAGTTGGAAAAGCGAAAAGATGTGTACATGTCACAGGTTTCTGCCACAGCTGTGATGTAAGTACATCCAAAAATATTTCCAAATAACATGCTGCTGAGTTGCATTGTGAGATAGAAAGGCAGGCTAAGAGCGAGAGGCGGATATAGATAGGAGAAGAACTTGGAGGGTGAGAGAGGAGGATTATTCTCATCAATAATACACCACACACAATTTGGTGAGCCCTTGAGAGCCAGGTTTCTGTATGTGTGGAAACGCAAGACGCCTGCTGTCAGTCAGCTTCCTGCATTAACACTTCTCTGCTGTGTTGTTTTCCTATCAACCATGACTGGCTCAAAAAGCCTCTCTCAAGTCCTCTTCTAAAGTCAGTGAACAAAGACAGCTGGATTAATGAAAGTTATTCAGTCAAATCCTGTCGATACTATTAATCTTCCTATTGTGAACTTCATCCATATCTGAGCTCTAACTTTAAATCCTTTTCCATTGTTCCTCTGCTCTCTATCATGATTTTAAAGCTTTTCTGAGATGCATTGTGAAATAATTAGCAGTTACTAATATAAACTACAGACCTGCACAGTGGCACAAATCTCTATCCTAATGAAAACACACACAAGATCTTTCTTTTAGTGTTTTGCTATGAACACAAAATGGACAGAGAACCAGCCTCAAGAGCACTTCATAAAAAAATGTGGCCACAGAGATTCTATTGTAGAAATAGGTACAGGTAGAAATGGAGGCTACAATGCTACAAGTCTGACTGCTCATCACTACTTTTAAACCAGCTGCTTGGCTGGGGTCAGCAAAACTCTGCTTTGGCATTGTTCTGGGTCTGGGGTTGGTCGCTGCTAGCTTTGTGTTAGCAAATATGGGTAGCTCTTGTACTTTTGTGAAATAAAAGTAAAAGTAATGTTCATATCTCCACTGCTGAAAAGTTGTATACAGCTCCATCATTTTTTCTTCTCACTCCACATCAACTGGAATCAGCTGAATATTACTAAAGTCAAAGGCATATTTAAATCTTTTTCTACCCACCTATTGTGGAGGCAATTGACAAACTTATACTATAGAACTTTTGTAAAGCAAATAACAATATAACTGCTTGATCAGCAACAGTAATATGAATTTAAGGTAAACTGAATTGAGGATGTTTAGTACGTCTTACTCTGGAAAACATTATACCCAAACACTGCCTGCGACAGACCTGGGTTAGGGTTGAATGGTCAGTTTTGCTTAGGAGGGTTCCTGATAGTGTGAAGTGACCTGGAAATACACCATATGGACAAAAGTACTGGATTGCACTTCTTAATCTTTGAATTGAGGTGTTTTCAGTCCCACAGGTGTATAAAATCAAGCACCTACCCATGAAGTCTGCTTCTAAAAATGGTTGTGTAAGAATGGGTTGTTCCAAAGAGCTCACTGAATTCACGCGTGAGCCTTTAATAGAATGCCACCATTGCAACAAGTCAGTTTGTGAAATTTCTTCCCTCCTAAATATTCCACCATCAATTGTTAGTGGTATAATTGCAAAGTGGAAGCGTTTAGGAACCACAGCAACTTAGACACAAAGTGTCTGACTGTGTAAAGTTACTGAGCAGGATCACTGATGTGAGGTGCATAGTGTGTAGTTCCAAATCTCCTCTGGCAATAACATCAGCACAAAAATTGTGTGCCGGGAGCTTCAGTGGCATGTGTTTCCATGGCCGAGCTGCTTCATGTAAACCTTATATTGCCAAGCACAATGCCAAGCATTAGATGGAGTGGAGTCAAGCACGCCACCACTAGATTCTGGAGTAGTGAAAATGTGCTCTGTGGAGAGATGAATCATGTTTCTCTCATGCAGTATGATGGACAAGTCTGGGTTTGGCAAATGCCAAGAGAAAGTCACCTGCCAGAGTGCCACCTGTAAAGTTTGGTGGAGGAGGGATAATGCTAAGGCATTATTCTTCTGGGATTGACCTTGGACTCCTTAGTTGCAGTGAAGATAAATGTTAATGCTTCAGCTTACCAAGATATTTTGACATTTTCTGTGCTTCCAACTTTGTGGGAACAGTTTGGGCAAGACCATTTTCTGTTCCATGACTGTACCCCAGTGCACAAAGCAAGATCCATAAAGGTATGGTTGGATGAGTTTAATGTGGAAGTACTTCACTGGCCCGCACAGAGCCCTGACCTCAACCCCATCAAACATATGGGATGAACTACAGGGTGGGCCATTTATATGGATACACCGTAATAACATGGGAATGGTTGGTGATATTAAAGTCCTGTTTGTGGCACATTAGTATATGTGAGGGGGCAAACTCCCCAAGATGGGTGGTGACCATGGTGGCCATTTAGAAGTCGGCCATCTTGGATACAACTTTTGTTTTGTCAATAGGAAGAGGGCCATGTGACACATCAAACTTATTGGTAATGTCACAAGAAAAACAATGGTGTGCTTGGTTTCAACGTAACTTTATTCTTTCATGAGTTATTTACAAGTTGCTCTTTGTTCACAGCCATTGACATGTCGAAGAGGTTAACACGTGAGGAGCGGATCGAAATCGTGTTGATATCTGGTGAACGCAGTAACCGGGTCATTGCAGCAGATTTC
>VUQS01076721.1:15966-27412 GCA_015108495.1 Heterochromis multidens
AAACTCTCACCCATTGAGAGTTTTTATTGACTTTGATTGTTTTGAGATGTTGCGCATGGCGCTGGCATTCCAGCACGGAGGAAGGAGGATCTCGTAGTAACACCAGTACGTGTGTGTGCTTAATTGAATCAAGAGACAGTTAGCTTGCTGGAGTTCAAAGGCATAATACAAGAAACAGATGCTGTTTGTGGTTACGGATAATTCAATTATGTTGGCCTCAGTCCGTCAAGGCTGTGGTAAAAGTGAAGAGGCCATCTCATGTTACCTTTCAGTGACAGCGCACAACAGATGATAATAGCCCTCTGGGGCTGACTTCTATAGATCGATGATATTGAACATAACTTATGCTGACATTGAAGGCACAGGTGATACATGTTCTGCCACTCAAAGGCAAAGCTCAGCGCTCACTAGCATGTAACCGTTGGATGTAAAATATACCTTAAAGTCATGAAAATTTCAACACTATAGCTTTTCAAATGTCAGGCGTACCAGTGCTCATATACTCCAAGTCCAGCATGTGAAAGATTTATGTCTGCTGGCCTCTGCAACTATGTCCCATCATTCAAAAAGGCTTTGCTTGAGATCAAATCAACACTGAGATGTCACAGATATTTCAATCATGACAGCTCTGTTTATTGGAGGGCATAAAGGTGAGACACCAGGCGGGATTTGCAAAGGGTGGAGGTAGTCTATTCTCAGCAGCCAGGCAATGGTCATCCTCTATATGATTCACAGCACAGACATAGAAGCGAGAAGACAAACTAGTTCTTGGGTTGCAATATCAGTAGTTACTCAAGAATATATACTCAGCACTGCATTGGCTGTATAGTCATTTGTTACTCATTTACCAGGCAAAAATCTTTTCAACTTCAGATTTGCTCCTTTCGTTTGTTGTAAATTAAATACATTTTGTTTTTGGGCTGTCAGTTGAAAAAAAAAAAAAAAGCAATATCAAGACATAGTTTTATATCATAAAAACTGGATGGAGTAAATAAATGAACAAATATTCACTAGATGACTGCTAGCTGCAGCCCTGAGTGAAACCAGAAATTGGTAAGAAATTTTCAGTACGGTGCATTCTTCCACCTGCAATAGCTCTTGGATGGATGACAATGGTAATGTTGAAGTGAATGTATTATTTTCTTATTATTAAAATAATTGAAAACCTAAAGATTACCACCCTCAAGTGAACTGCATCTTTTATTCTCAAGGATTTCAGGCTCTCCAGGACAGTGCTGACAGAATAAAACACTCAGTCCAAATGTGAGAAGACACAAACTACCAACTACCACAGAATTTTGTTATTTCATTTCTTTTTTTTAATCACTGTCAGAGACTGCACATCTTAGTTATAACAGACAGTCTAGGCCATGCAAAATGGAGCCTCACAAAGTCTGAGAAGGTTTAGGGGCTGAGGACTCCTGGGAGACTATGAATAGCTTGTTTCTATGGACAAACTTAGCCCGGCTTCCATCAACAGGAGCCTCTAGTTTGTCATATTACTTCTAAAAGCATCTTTACAGTTCATGCTGACTGGATTCAGTTATACAGCCCACCTGCATGTGAGCAACCACACCATTTACCCAGAATGAATACTATCAACAGATGACCTTTTTTGGCTTTAATAGGGCACAAAGTCGCAGCTTTTTAACTTTAACTTGACTTTTTAGGGGAATAAATGGTTTGTATATTTAAGTTATCTGGGAGACTGATGCATAAAATCACCAGTGGGGAGTTTAAAAGTGAAATGAAAGCGTAACGAGAAAGTTTGAGCCCACTTACAGTAAAAAGCTGTGATGTCAGTATGAAAGAGAGGATAAGTCCACAGATCGAAGTGGTCAGAGTGCCCATTTTCCACCAACCCAGCACAGGCTGTGAATGCTGGGGGAAAGGGGAAAAAACGAGGTCCTTCACTCCTCCTGGCCACTGGAACGGTGCACCTTTTTCAGACTTTTCTTCTCTGGGTAGAAACCCGACTGCTCCTCTGCGTCCCACACCCGGTGGGACTTCATCAACAGGTAAAACGAATCCCTTCTCGTGCGTTTTTCCTTTTCCTTTTTCTTTTCTTAAAGGGTACGCAAAAAAGATCGACACTACGGGGACTCTTCTCCCGTGCACTCCGAAAGTTGGGACTTGTGGTGGGCTGAATGCAGTCTTGCAAAGTCAATGGGAAGTCCTGTACGGAGAGAGCGCTGCCGAAAAGTAAAAGGCGGAATGGAATTCAGGGAGTGCTCAAAGAGAGCACAACTAATCCCAGTGTGGGGAGACGTCACCTAGAATAAAGTGTGTGTGGTGGAGGACGTTTTTAAATCTTTACTCGAGCAAAAGTAGCAATGCACCACTCTTTATTGTCCTGAAAGTAAAAACCCAAGGGTATTCTAATCTTTATGTGAATAAGAGTGCAGAAGTAAATTTACTTTGCATTCGACACACTGTCCCAGTGACAGACTTTGTATATGCACAACTGAAGTTTTATTTTTGATGCGTAATTGTAGGACCGATTTGATTTACTGTTTGAAAGTTCAATTAAAATGTAAACCATATTTTATAAAGCAATCGTGTAATAATAGCTGTCCAAATGCATGGAGTATAAGTGTAAAATAACCTAAAAAAAAAATGAAATTCTAAAGTACATCAAAACTACTGACTGACCATCCAATCCGTCTTTATGTCAGGCGGAGTGTAACAGTTGAGTTAATTAGGCAGTATTACCCTATTTTATTGTAGCCCATATTTCACATATGGACATATGGACGTAATCTTACATTTTGTTTGTTATTATACAAATTACGCAACTGAATTATTCAGAAATAAGTAACAAGTTTCCAGAGACAATACCTAACCCTAAGAGATCTGTTATTTGTTTTTAACCTTCTGAGTGATAAACCTGGCATATGTCAGTGGTGCACTTTTCACGCCCTCAGGACACTTTCTTTTTTTTTTTTTAACAGATTCCACTCGCTTTACTGATAACTGAAAAGCAACGAAAAGTGTTTGCAGTCATTAAAAGACCACAACCGGTTTGATTTGGTTGAAAATAGAAGAGCTGTTGCAAAGTTTATGAAAATATGTCGCTTCACTTCAACACAGTATATTTGAGCTTTTATTGCCCTCTACTGGAGTTATAAAGTGCAGCACACTGACTTCTCAGTGCAAAGGATGCAAATAAACTTAAGAATCAAGTAACAAAACCAACCATTTAGCTGTCCTGTGTTGCTGTGCTGCTGGAGACATGTCCTAAATATAAGCCTGTTTGTCAGGACTGAAATCAGTAGCTGTGTGAAGGTCTGGATGCTTGCATGCAATCATGTAAAAGAGTGATACTCTATCACTCAGATGTTTGAGAGGACAGCTGTTGTCAATTAAAAGCTAAACCATGAATAGAGACAGAGATGAGCTGCTCTCATTTGCTCATCAAAATAGACTAAAAGTAGATGAACAGAATGGGCTTATCAAGTTTAGTTGGCATCTAGTGAATGTGACACCTCTGAGCAGCATCCTACACCCAGTTTTTATAGTCCAATCATATATAAAAGTAATGCTCTAAAAATAAATTGTATCTCACTGTGTAATATCAAAAAGATGTCAAAAGAAAACAAAACAAGGTGTGGAAGGATGGATACCCCAAAGACCTCACAATAGGACCAGTGGTGCCTAATCACAGGTTTGGGACACATGCAAAGAGTGACAAGGGATTTAAGTTGTTTTACTGTATGTTGTCAGAGGTCACATGCCAAAAGCGTTGGGAAACACTGCTGAAAGTTATCACAAACTTTTAAACTTTTACTAGAGGTACTATGTATTATACTGTAATATACTGCAAAAGACCACCATTACAGAAACTGTATGCTATAGGATAGAGGATAAATGACAAGTAAACTGCTGCAGTTATTCCAAGAGTAGAAATTTGTACCGATGCGCTTTAAACCCCTCTTGCCTCATGGATACAAGAGGGAGCTTATTTCTGGGTCTGACTGGTCTGACTGTGAATGCTTATAAGAGGCATCTCACTGACCACAGTGGTGTGATTTAGGGACTCCTCCCTTGCCTCCAGTCAGCAGAAAAGTTCTGGAAAAATCATGTGAAACAAGTTAAGTAAAAATGTCTTAACCCATTATTATAGGCCCCAAAGACAACTTAACCTTCAACAAACTGTTTAGGATAGTTTTCTGTTTCATGCCTGTGTTGGAACCGCCAACCAAGTCCTCTGTGATTTACAAACATCATCTTTTGGTGCTTGAAGATCAGTACACTACTGTTTCACTAGCATGTTTATGAAGCATATAATGCCAACAGAATATATAAGTTATATGCAATTTCATGCCTTTGAGGGTTTAATTTTATTGTTGGAGAAGTAAATAAACAATGCATATAAAAATATTCAGAAGTTAAGATCATGCCTATTTATTAAGTTTTGTGTTTGACTCTGTGTATGAAGCTTAGGAGTGTTGTTTGTTACTATGTACATTAGTGTAACTGTAATACAGTGAAGCTGGACTATGCAGCTGCAGAAAGCAGCTGCCAAAGACCAGCAGACCAGCCAGAGAAAATGAAATGATTCCCCTCTAAGCAAGGGTCAACGCCCTTGGAGCCTGATGCAAATTAAGTTATACTGAAAGAAACTGGAGGACACACAGGAGTCTTTTCCCACTTCTCTTCATTTGACACTAACATGTAGGTCATATCTTTCCCTGTCCTCTGCCTCATTTTTCCAGATAACTCCAAAACATCCAGTTTTGTTAATAAGTGCTGTTGGTATATTAAAAAGATGTGAAACAAGAGTCAGTTCAGAGTCACTTTGCAGGTTACAGGTTGATTATCTGCATGTAAAAAGCTACATGACAAGAAACCAAGACTATAGTATTAGTATTTTACTAAGATGACAAGTTCATTTTAAAACATTACAAAATATTTAAACAAGTAAACAAAGCAATAAGTAAAAATATATTTTACAACTCTGACAATCCTACAAAATTAGGTCTGTTGATATATCCTGAAAGTGAAAGGTATTGCAAAACAGATCCTGGTCCGCAAGGATTTGAAAATTTGCAGAGGAATTTAAAAGAACCGGATAGTTGTTTATAAAGGTCTTTTGTGGAGTTTTGGGTTAACCTGCAAATAAACTCAGAATAATTGTGTTTAAACATAAAGTTTTTGATATTTTCTCCAGGATGCAATCCAAGGTCTCTTACCATAAACCCAACTGAATGCCTCTTCAAGACACGTAGGCTGTATTTCTAATACAATCAGTGTGGAGACATACAGAGCAAGTCAACACTATCTGTAGCTATCATTTCATATTAAGGTGCTATCATCTACCAAAATAAACAGAGATGCATGAATACATTGCACAGACACAACAGGAACACTCAAAAAAGTATTTCTGCCCAAAATGCTGACTTTAAGTAATTTGATTACATAAGTACAATGTAAAATTTTAAATTTAATGGGATTTGGTCAAATGAAATTTACTTGATTGGTATGCATTCAGTTTATACCAAGCACATTTTTCTTAATGACTAATTATTTTAATAAATAAACCTTTGATTCTATATATTTCAGTTGCATTTTACTCAATTATTGCTTCACATTTATAAGGGCAAAGAATATTTTTTTTGAGTAAAGAGTGAGGTCAGTTAGACAGCAGAATGTCACTCAGGGTGAGCAACATTGTGCTGGAATATGGTTTTATCACACATGTTTAGATAATAGCTGCTAGATGCTTATCAGACGGACATCCATCTGGTTATTTGCTGCACAAATGAATATAAGCATTTTAGGGGACAATTTAACACCTATATTTCTAACATTTCAAAACAAAGAGTTTATAATATTAAACTATTTTAAGTCTGATTAGAATATTAATATTATATTTGATATTAGCTACCTCCCCTGCAGGCCTGGAATGATTGAGGTAGTTGGTGATGTACTTCCATGTCCACATCATTTAAAGCACCATGGGAAACAGCTGTATATATCTCATAGTAGTTGGTATAGTACAGTTGGTGTAGGCGCCAGATGTCTACTTTATATTTGGATTTACGATTAAGTTCATGTTTGGTTTATAATTCATAGATGCTTATGAGTTACATAATTGATCTTTTCAGGATTAATAAATTTGAACATTTAAGTTATGTTTACGTAAGGTAAGGATATGGCACTGTTTGTGATTAGAATCTAAAAGAGGTGCCTACCACTTTAAGCATGTAAGTGCAATGGCAGCATGAAAACCGGGGTGGTTTGGGGAGAGGAGGGGCATGGGCGGAGAAGTCAGGGGTCTCACGGTTTTCTGACCGTGTACACAGGTAGTTCTTCATAATGTCTTATTTTGGAACATTCATGCTTATTTTAGAAGGAGTTCATTGTTACATCTTTAGTTTGTAAAAAATAAAACAATCTTCAAGTCATAATTCGACTGGAAACATTTTTTTTGGAAACCAGAAACATGCGTCAGCCATAGACTCCTTTTTTGAACTTGGTCTATTGGAAATTTCCCTACAGTTGGGTCCATAGTTTATTGGACAAAGACACAATTTTTTTTGTTGTATACCACCACAGTGGATTTTAAATCCAACAAAGTGTAGACTTCCAGCTTTAAGTGATTTAACAAAAGTATAGCATTAACTTTTAGGAATTACAGTCAGTTTTATACATAGTCCTCCATTTGCAGAGGCTCAAAATTACTTAGACAAATTAATTTTTGGGCAATTTCCACTGGCAGCCTTACATGGCAATGCCATAACATTGCCTCCACCATGTTTGACAGATGATGTGGTATGCTTCATATCATGAGCTGTTTATCTCCTTCTCCATACTTTACTCTTCCCATCATTCTCATACAAGTTAATCTTGGTTTCATTGGTCCCAAGAATTTTTTCACAGGCACTTTTAGATATTTTATGGCAATGTCTAATCTGGCTTTCCTGTTCTTGAGTGTAACCAGTGGTTTGCAAACCCTCTGTATTTCCATTCATGAAGGTGTCTCTTGATTGTAGACTTTGACAGTGATACACCTACTTCCTCAAGCGTGTTCCTGACTTGGTTAGATGATGTGAAGTTGTTTTTATTAACCATGGAAATAATTCTGTCATCATCCACTTTAGTTGTCCTGTGTGGTCTTACAGGCCTTTTGGTGTTGCTGAGCTGGCCACTGCTAAAGTTTTTGCTGTCTCTCTCATAGGTTTATGTGGGTTTTTCAGCCTAATAATTGCCTCCCTTACTTTCACTGTCATCTCTTTGGGCCTCATATTTAAACTACAGTAAAAAGCTATAAAATAGAAATTCAACATTTTGACTCAACTTCATTTATTATATATATTCATATTTTTTCATGGAATAACAAGGGAACAGACCTCACCTGGCTATGAAATGGCTTGTTGGGCAATTGTCCAGTTGATTTCGAGCCCCTGAAAATGGGGGACTATAAAAATGTCTGTAATACCAATGCAAAGTGCAAAGGTTTTCTAAAACCCCTTGAATGAAAGCTGAAAGTCTGCAAAAGTACAAAAATTGTATATTTGTCTAATAAATTATGGACCTAACTGTACACAGAAATAAATATACAGCGCCTACAACTCTTCTGCATCAGAAGTTGAGAAAGTTTTATTGTTTTTATTGGTAGGATTTTATTAGATGTCATTCTGTATTTTATAGCTACAGCCTGTCGAGACACAAAAGGCATTTGATCAAAGGGGTGTTCCAGCAATTTATTTCTAAACTAATCTAATACAATTGCATTATTGCTTCATTAAGTTAAATCAGAATCAGAACACTTTATTAATCCCAGAGGAAATTATGTGGTCACAGTTGCTCCAGGACAGTAAGAACAGTAATGAACAAATTGAAATACCAATATTAAATAATACAATATATTACAAAATTACAAAATATAACAAATAGCTCTAATATATAAATATCCTAATATATTACACAAAAATGAATATAGATAAAGTTGAAAGTAGAAACAGAGGTTGAGATAGCCTGACTTTTATTCCATAATATGGGTCAACTCCCAACTTTCTAAAGCATTAGCCCACACTGAGATAACACTGAATTAACCATGATGACATTGACAAGTTAAATTTCTTCATTTCCTTCAGAATCAAAGAATACACTATGCAACAATCAAGACCTTTGCACAGTGGTATATGTAGTTGACCTTATTCTTGACATTGACAGCTTTTTCATTTTTTTTCCTTAATGTGGCCCCAATAATCCTTCATAATCTAGTCTGTTGTGTGCTTTGCATTTTTCATACTACAGAAATACACATCACTTGGGAGGGACCCCTCTCACCAGTAAAGATGAAAAAACAAATATTTTTAACAACCAAAGTAACTTGATCACTGATATCATCTGTACAGGCAGCTGAAAGGCCTGAAATGCTGCACCATCCTCAGAATTCCCAGAAAGGTGCAGCATTTCAGCAGTCCTGCGCCCTGAAAATTAGGAACATTTGTAGCTTTACCAGGTTGCAAAGGGAGCCCCAGTCATGTTTAACAGGTTTTATTATTCATTCTTATGACTGCCTAATCTTTGTTTTCCAGTTTATAGAGGCTGTATAATTGTTCTGATAAACTCAACACATGCTGGTTTAGTTGTGGATTTGCAGAGAAGCAGACACTCTCAGAAACATTTGTGATTATTTTATTTTTCAATGACTGATATTTAATTGGGGTCAATTTAGTGTGTCCTATTAACCTAAGATTTGTGTTTTTGCATTGTGAGAGGAAACCAGAGTACCTGCAAACCCATGCAAGCACTGGGAGAACACAGAACTCTACACAGAAACACCTGGTGGACAGATGGAGGTGCAGGCAGGTGTTTCTGTGAGGCTGCAGGTTTAACCACTGAGCTACCATGCGGCCCTTCAAGACAGAGAGGAAAGAGGAGAGAGGAGAGAGAGGAAAGGGGGTGAGTAAGACCGAGGAAACGAAGAGGAGTAATAGAGGGGGGGAAAGAGGGGCAGAGGAAAAGAAAAAAGGGATAAAAGAAAGAGAGAAAGATGGGGCAGATGAAAGGAAGAGGGGTTAAAGAAGGTTGGTCAAAGAAAGGAAAAGGAAGAGTGGAGATAAAGTGGAGTAAAGGACTTAGAGTTAAGGCAGAAGGAAGGTGAAGAGCTTTTTTTTGGCTACATAAAGGTGTCCAAGGCCTAATTTTTCCAGAAAAAAATACAATAAATTGTTTTGGTATAATAGTTGCAGTAATATAAGGCTAATAAAATACAGTACTGTGCAGAAGTCTTCCATTTTTTGCTTCCAAGAAGCCAGACTTTGCAATTTTTTAAAGTGGTCTTAAGCAATAGTTCTCCAGGCTCTGTGAAGGTTACTTTATGTTCAAGAAACTAGATTGAGATTATTTGAGTTTTGTGACATTATGTGCTATCCTGCCAGAAGTAGCCATCAGAAGATGGCACACTGTGGTCATTAAGGGATGGGCATGGTCAGCAACAGTACTCGGGTATTGTGGCATTTAAACAATGTTCAAGTGGCACTAAGGGGCCCAAAGTGTGCCAAGAAAATATCCTCCACATCATTACACCACTACAGTACCACCAGCCTGAACCATTGATACAAGGCAGAATGGATCCATGCTTGATATTTTTTTCACCAAATTCTGATCCCATCATTGAAATGTTGCAGCAAAAATCAACCAGGCAATGTTTTTCCTGTCTTCTTTTATCCAATTTCAGTGAGCCCATGCGAACTGTAGCCTCAGTTTCCTGTTCTTAGCTCACAGTAGTGGCACCCAGTGTAGTCTTCTGGTGCTGTAGCCCATCTGCTTCAAGGTTGGATGTGTTGTGCATTCAGAGATGATTTAGTGCATACCATGGTTGAAACGAGTGATTGAGTCACCGTTGCCTTCCTGTCACACGAAGCAGTCTATTCATTCTCCTCTGACCTCTGGCATTGACAAGGTATTTTTGCCCAGAGAACTGCTGCTCAGTGGACATTTTCTCTTTTTTGGACCATTCTCTGTAAACCCTAGAGATGGTTTTGCAGGAAAATCCCAGTAGATCAGCACTTTCTGAAATACTTAATGTTGGTGCCAGCCTGTCTGAATGTACCAACATTCATGCCACATTCAAAGTCACTTAATTCACCTTTCTTCCTCATTCTTGAACACATCTACATGCCTAAATACAGTGAGTTGCTGCCATATGATTGGCTGATTAGATATTTGCGTTAACTAGCAGTTGAACAGGTGCACCTAATAAAGTTGCCGGTGAACGTACATTGCCGAGTAGTAGAACACCACGTGAATTAGTAACCAGTTTTCAGAGGGTGAATCTTGAAACCATAGATATTTAACATTTTTCAGAAAGAATGAAACTTGATATAAGAGGTTCCTACAAATGTTTTTAGAATAAAAGTCTTGTTAAGAAATGAAGTGCTTCTGCCCAGTGAAATGCTGAAGTGATTTCAATTTGAAGCGGATACAGGGAATGCTGAGTTTGTAGAACAGCATAAACAGTGCAGGAGTGGATCAAAAGTACCAAGACTAAGACGATTATATCAGACAGAAAGAAGAATAGGCCACTTGTCTTCAGAAGTCCATGTAAATAACCAAAATTAAGAGTGTTGCTTTAACTTTTACTTTTTACACAATAATGTGTAAACCTGCAACTGCTGGTACCTTTTCAATTCGAATTTGTTTCCCCTTACATTTTTACTGAATGCAAAGTTTGTGAATCAGTGAACACTTTAGATATAAACTGACAGCTTTGACCATTCAGTTTGTCTTTATTGGCTCTTTTGCATTAAATACACTTTAGTGAGTATTGAATTTCACATTTTCATTGCCTCATTCAAAGAAAACGGTGGCAGAGCATCACCTTGGTGCACCCCAACAGCACTACACTTATGCTATTATGGTCTTAAGACACATCTGCATCACCACACAGGTGCAGCTGTCGAAGGGGTGTATTGTGCATGATTTCTTAGTGAAGCCAGCGCTTGCAGAATCTAAATCCTTCAGGGACTTCCAATTACTTCTGATCACTTGTGTGTTAGAGCTCTGCTGATAAGTCCATTTAAGCACTACGACTGTTGTCTTAGTGCTTCTGCTGCAACTGCAGAGAAAGAATCATTCAACACCTTTTTGCTGCATTGACATAAGAGGGTGTACAGTCTTCATTTCTGTATATCTTTACTCTTCATGCCATTATAATTAATATACAAAACAGAAAATGCATTTATTTTGATAGAGTTGTTTACAAATTGATAAACTAGACATCACAGCAGATATTTCACTATAATTCAAGAGTGCAAAGTATGATTTCACCAAAAAGTTTCATGTTTACTGATTGTCACAAAATAGGTTTTTTGCAAAACTACCCATTTTATTCTGTTCTGTGTCCTCCATATTGATCAGTAGTATTTCATTTTTGGGAGAACACACAACATTTCAAAGAGGAGGTTGGCCCCAGTCAATGCAGTGTTTCCTG
>VUQS01076729.1:0-16574 GCA_015108495.1 Heterochromis multidens
AAAAAAATAATGTAGAACAGCCCTACGGGCATTGAGAGCTGTGAAGGATCCTCAAGATGAAGGCTAAGGTTGACGTGGATTTAGTGTGTGCTTGTGTGTGTATGTGTGTGTGAGATGGTTTAATTTCTCTTTAGTCTCACTACTCTGTTACTCTAAAGTGATTCATTTATCTCTTTCAATCTTTTAAGCTATTTTTTTTTGTAAAAACAATCTTCACAAATTTTAACACATTATACAGTTAAAGGCCCCATTTATAAAAAAATAAACAGATATCCACAGTATCACTGGCACTTGTAGATCAGAAAAGCCATACTTGTAAGAGATGTGTCTTTGCTGGTCCCATCACTTGAGCTTAGCATGCATTGGAAAAGGGGTGGGCCATTTGAGAGAAAAGAAATTGGGAGGAGTTAGTGAAGGACATGAGAGGAGGCGACAGAGCTAGGTGGATTTGTAATGCTCTTCACAGCATCATGCTAATGAGGAGGATTATTATGTCCCCCCCTCAGGCAGTGGAGGCACAGTGTGGGCACAAGTGTGTTTCACTTTTGATGCTGTGATTTGTGTGTAAGGCTGTTCATGTGTATGTGTGTGCCACATGACAAAAGCAGAAAACCTA
Source organism: Heterochromis multidens (assembly GCA_015108495.1). Classification (NCBI taxonomy): domain Eukaryota; kingdom Metazoa; phylum Chordata; class Actinopteri; order Cichliformes; family Cichlidae; genus Heterochromis; species Heterochromis multidens. The sequence goes on from VUQS01076729.1 coordinate 617, forward strand.
ACCTTTTCCAAGGGGTTCTGTTTAGTTACCTTGACATCTTTGCTCTGTATCCACTTTAATAGGTGCTTGCAATCCCTATTCATGAAAATAGCTTGCCCCTCCAAATATATAAAGTATGCAGACTGGGTTAAGAGGCATTCATGTGTGTTTAAAGGTCAGAGCCAAATGTGTTCATGAGTTATAAAAAAAAAAGCTCAGCTGCACACACAAACCTAAAAACTCTTAAGCATCTGTGCTCCTTATTTTCTATCTTCCTTGCGTACACACCCTCTTTCCCACCCCCTCTTCACCCTTTCTTCTCTACTCAGGTCCCCCTCCTCCCTCGCTCAGCAGCAGCTAGTGGTATGCTCCAATCGTCTTTGCTCTTCTCTCTCTCTGCACTGTCAGCCTCAGCAGTCTCCACACTGGAGCAAGACACTGGTGCAGCGCTGATCCCCACATGCATGTGCATGCTTTGTGAGTGGCAGGTTCTTAAAAACGCTCGGCACTGAAGTGTGTACAAGTGTGCATGAGAATGTTTTTCTGAAGCATCTTTTGTGCAGAGGAGCATGCGTGCGGACCGAGAGACATTGTGAGGATGCATGGTTGGCAGGTGTTGTCGTGATCGGTGGAGTTTTTGGTGTACTATCGTTGTGCTGTCTGCCTTCCTCTTCCTCCAATTTGGTTATCCTGTGAGGACAAAAAGCATCCTGCTGGGATGTCCACCTCGCCTGGTGCAAATGATGGGAGCCAAAGGAACTCTTGTAAGTGACTTTATTTTATCTTTTCGTAATTGAGGGTGGTGATCTCTGTGTTTTTCAGGATGTCAAATGCCTGTTTGGCACTGATTTTGTTTGAAAGAACCTTCTTTTTTCCATTTAAATAGAGGATGTTATTTTGAAGGGAGGCCTGGTCAAGCCAGAAACAGGACATAATTTAAGGTGATGCAACAATGAATATATTTGATCAATAATATTGCTAGTCAAATAAAGATCGCACTTTTTACTGAGAGCAGGAATGTAATGTTGTGTGCACTGTACAGGATGTAGTTATGAAGATAATATGTAAAATAGTAAAAGTGAAGTGTTCCAGTGTGCGTACAGTGGTACATGTTTACATGATAGAGTGCTCAGAGGGGTGTGTAATGTGGGAGCCTGTGTGTGTGTGTGCAGAAGTGTGTTTACACACATCCTGGAGCTTCTCCAGCTGTTGATGTACTGGGAAGGTGCTGTTCATCGACTGACAACCAAGACAGCTGTATCTTTTCAGGAAAAGACCAGATGTTGATGTCATTCATTACTGTCAAACTGTTAAGTATTTCATTTTCACATTGGACAGCACCACCTGTGTTTGTTTTAATCATTACTTAAACTTATTCATTTATTTAAGTTTTTTTAATTGAATTAATTATTAAGTATGAAAAGTTGCATTAGTTTCCTTTGTAACTGTGTTTGCATTTTACTGTTTGTACTGTATCTGCAGCTTTAACTGTGCAGGGCAGTGCTAGGGTTGTGAAAAAGGAATATGGCTATACCGTGTTATTCAGTGGGTGAAAGTGTGTGGGACTGATATGCAGTTTTAATGTTTGACTTCATTCTGATTCAAGCAACACACACACGCACGCACGCACACACACACACACACACACACACACACACACACACACACACACACACACACACACACAGGATTGCTGTAAGTGGGTAATTGATAAGACAAAGTGAGTCATTTTGACTCATTTGAAAGCTCAGTGGGAACATACACACAGAAATTCTCTCAAACACATCTACACATACAGACACACACACACACATGCACAGAAATACACTGACTGTCTTGACTGAGGCACAGATCACAGCTGGGAAAATGGGCCTTCTCTTATTGCTTTCATTATTATTGCACCATCCCCCTCTTCCTGCTTTCATTCCCCTTCTCCCCTCTGTTATTTTCAGAATGTTATTTACTGTCCAACCTTTCATATAACTTGCCTGGAAACCTTCTGTGTGTCTGGGTGATGCATTAATGATCACACAATGACACACCCACCCACAGTAGATATCAATTATGTGTTTGTGACTGAGGGCTTTTTGTATAATTACATTGTTGTATGTTCTATTATTTGACTGGGTAATACTGAAGCTTTTTTGTTGTATAACTCCCATTTCACTCTCACGTATCTAGTTCTTGGTTGCTTTGTGTTGAATTTGACCAGTTTGCTCCTTGTCAAGGCCCATTCATCACATTACCTTGTCACAGAGCAGTGCTTTCAGACGGAAATATCAAGTGGCTGCAGGCTATGATTACTGATTTACTAACCATAATGTTACATAACCAAATGCAGCATTTGAGGAAACAGAGGAAGGTAAAGAATAGCTTTTAAGAAAAGAAAAATGGGAAAAATTGAGATTGAACAAGTGAAAAGATTGAATCAAAAAGAAAAATATTTTAAACACATTATCAAATCTAAGGTTGTGTAAATAAAACAGTCAACATGCCTATACAATGCTTATGAACATAAAACACCAAATGTAGTGCTTACTGCACTGATTTTATTGATTAAACACTGAAAATAAATCTATCATCATAGATGATACAAAGAGAGAGGATAGTTAGGAACTATTTATGGACTTGTTTTTAGAGCCCCTTTTTTCGAAGGCGGCAATATTTTTAGATATCAGTAGAATTTTTTTTATCTGCATCCTACCATCTTGACTCAGTGTGGTATTATCAAAGTGTAGTGCAGATCTCTTCTATCCCTGTTAGTTTGTGTCCTCTGTAAAGGAGCAACAGCAGGCACCTGCCACTGAGATGGATGTGCTGTGTCATCACTTCCTCAGCCAAATGATGGCTTGCCTCACCTCTCTGTTCCTCTGTGCTATTTTCCCCATCTACTTTCCTCTCCTAACCTCCTCTCCCCATCCCCACCTTTCTTTCACTTTGTGCCCAGTTACTTTACACATCTGCTCTCTTCACTACTGGTGTCCTTAATCCCACCCCCACCCCCGCTTTATCTAGGTTCACATGAAACTTTAATTGCATGTAAATCAAAGCGCTGCAGATATAATTAGTCTTTTGTGCTGCTTTAATAAGAGGAGTCTGGACTATTGAAATATGGTAGAGTAGCTGGCTCCTGCACTATCTCTGATAGCTAAAGCCACAGGGCAAATTCAAGTTTTAATGCTGAAGGAAGGGAAGTGAACTTTTGAAGTAAGAGTTTTTAGTAACCTAAAAAATATTCCTGGTGCTTTTGATTGTCCTTATTACTGTAAGGTTGATCTTCCTTCTCCCTGCATAAAACTCTGTTTATATTCCACTCTGTTCAACAGACAATATTTGATAGGTAAATGCTCATTAAAGATATCAGTATTAGTACAGTGTGTCAAAAGAATTGCATTTTAAAATGGTAATTGGTGTCTACTTTTGGCAGAAGAGGAACTTTGGAAATGTGACAATGAGAAGGCAGCAGCACAGAAGGTAGAATTTTTTCCTGCTGAATCAATTATTTGCTTGTGCGTGTGTGTAAAAAGTTTAAACACTCTAAACAACACAATTGTTGTTTGAATCTGGCATTGACATGGATGTGTCTCCAGTGAGTAAGACATTGTATCTGTACGCTTTCATGTTCGGATACATTTCTCTATGAACCTCAGTCGGTGTAAAGTAAATGCAATTAGCTTGCTAATTATTAGTATATTCAAACATTAATCACATAGCTTATAAACACAGAAGGTGTGCACAGTGACATGTATTTAATTTGTCTGACTATTTTCAAGGAGGTCATGTTTGCTTTGAGACAACTAAAAGAGATTAATCCTTGCTTCGACTGACCTCACTTGTTTCTTTTTTTTTTTTTGCCAAATGACATGGTGAAAAATTGTCAACATTTTCAGACCTTTTTATAACATGTTTTCATGCTATTCAAAGCCTGCAGTCATGTATGCTCATATATGCACACACATATAACACATCAGATTCATGCATTTGATTTTTTTTTTTTGTTTGTTTGTTTTGTTACCTCCGCCAAGGAGGTTATGTTTTTGGTAGTGTCCATGCGCGTCATTCTGTCTGTAAACACGATAGCTGGAAAAAGTTTTGAATGAATTCTGATAAAACTTTGTAGGGGGTGTAGAGTGGGGTCATGTTAACAATCCATTAAAATTTGGCTTGCATCCACCAAGGCCAAGGACCAAGGTCAACTTAATGATTTATTGGTCAAAAATTTATAAAAAGCCTTATAACTTAGAAACTATGATTCTTACAAGTGTGGTGTGTATTGTATATATACATACATATAGAAAGTACCGTATAAAGCTTTAAAATATCATGTCACATTTGACCTCTGACCTCTCTGTTAAGGTCAATAGATTGATCTGAAGGTCAGAGTAAAAATAATGCTATATATAGAGCTATTTAAAACTATGTTTCTTAATGCCATTGTTTGTATTGACAACATATAGGCATATAGGGACTAATATATATGGGGATTCTAAATATCACATTATTTTGGACCTCTGACCTCTTCTTCAAGGTCAAATGAGGTCAGACTTTCATAAAATGTCTTTTATCTTTAACACTATGCTTTACATTTTACTGGCTTTGTTTGTATTGGCAATATTTAACCCTTTAATGCCGAGTGTATCATATTTGATGCATAGAGTTTTTGTGAGTTTTTGAGACTTCTACATCATCAGTGTGATTTTTTTTTTTTTCCCCCCTAAAACAACCTAAATAAATTGCACAATACATTTTTAAGCAATAAATTGCAAAAAAAAAATCCGTATGTAGCAAATATGATACAAATTAAAAATTATTTATGCAAAATAATATTTAAATTCTTCTTTTCTTTTTTTAATTTGTCAGAAGGTTCAATAAACACAAAATTAGAATTTTCAGGAAATTATTTCATGGTTCAGGCTTTATATGTGGATTCTAAATATCACATTATAGTTTGCATCCAAATATCATGTCACATTTGACCTCTGATCTCACTTTTACATTTCACATCTGCCTTTCTTTCAAGTTGACCCCAAAATGTGGTATATTTTTATAGAAAGTACTGTCAAGAGAAAGAGAATGAGCTGCCTAGTTAGTTAGAAATATACTGTAATATAATATTATATAATAAGCTCAAGTTATTCATGTCCAGTTATTTACAAATCAGTACCTCTTATCCATGACCTACTCCTACATAATGTTTGTGTAATCAAAGTAAACATCTGTCATGCTACCCTTATCTGATTTATACTGCACTACAAACCTCTTAACCCTTTCGTGTATGAATTATAAGAACCTCAGTCAAGATTTTTTTTCCTGAGTGTTTTTGTATGGAGACATAATTTGTTTTTCATGTGCATGCAGCATCATGGCATCTATTGGCATTTTTTGTAAGGCCATCTTTACCACCTGTTAATTAATGCAAACATATTTTTTTGGTTTGTGCCCTCACTGGGCAATAGGTGGCATTGTATGGGATGATGCACAAGCATCCACTGTGTTGGCTGATATGCAACTATAACAACAAAACACATGCATATACAAGAGAACAGCTTTTGAATAGCTGTCCACTGTAGTGACCACTATGAATGAAAGGGTTATAGTACATTTAAAAAGAGCAAAGACAACAAAATTAAACTATACAAAATTCAATACTATTCCTTTAAAAGTAAATAATAACCAGAGAGTGAGCTGTGTTGGCGGAGGTTTTCACTCTGAGTGCTTCGTGTTTATTATCCTTTAGTCCCTCTATTCCTCCCTCCTTTCTGTGACTCGTTTCCACCTTCCTTCTTTCCAAGTCATGTCCACCTGGCTTATCAGGTGGTGTTGGCAAACCGTTAGCATTATGTCTCCTCTAGTAACACTCATAAGTTTACTCATCTGTACTAGAAGGACATGTTAAATTTTGTATCTGTTACATTGCTTTATAAAATCCATTCTAAATAAATTGTAAATTGATCATTTTTAATATTTTAATTTCTTACTTTGTTATTCTTTTGTGTAATGTGCTCAGTTTGATTAGGAGAAACATTTTACAAGAGGATCGGCACAGAAGGGAAAAGAGATGGGAGAGTCAAATGGAGGCTGTGGAGTAATGAGACAATAAAAAAGTCAGAGGATATTCATTCGTAGTAAAAGGGAAAAAAGAGGTAAAAGAGGGTACAGAAATGAAAATGACATGAACAGGAAAAGGAAAAGAGGAAGACAGAGCAAAGAAAATACACAAAAGTAAGAAGAGAGCAGTGAAAAAGAAAAGGGAGAGAATGGGAAACAGGTGGAGGGTGAAGGAGAGTGGATGACGAGACAGGCAATTAGTGACTCAAGAAAAATAGGAAGAGATTACCAGTAGAACAGGACTTTAAAAGACTGAGTCAAATCTAGGAATGCAGTACAGAAACAGAATATTGATTTAGGCAAGTGAGCCAGACCTCCACACTGTTGTGAAGTCTTCTAATTGGCCCTGGCTGTGGTGGTAGTACTTAAGTCACACCAAGATCACAGACTGCAGGAATGGAGGAACTCCACACTCCTCTTCTGCAGTCACGACAGGATCTTTCATTCATTTACAAATATTAATGACAGTTAAAAGTGAGAAAATTAGGACCTTGTCACATACCATGTGCTATGATTACTGTAGTTGTGACATATTGTCAGAGGTTTTAGCTCAATGCACTGTGGTTTAAGTGCAGATTAATGCATTAAATATTAGAAGATTTTCAACGCTTTTATAATTTCTGTTATATGTGCTTGTTGTTTAACTTGGCATACTAGGATTTCTGCTCAGTCATTTAAATTGTTGATACATCTAAATACAGTAATAAGATATCTATCATCTGGTTCAAAATGTACAAGAAGATGACCACATACACTTTCACCTGGCCATATATAAGTTAATGTCAGTTTTAATGAAGTTGTATAATCTTTTTGTTACCCTTTTCAGTTTCACAGCTACAAATAAGCTCCCGTTGCTCATCATGCTGAGAAATTATACTCTGAGCTGCGTGACATGACAAAAAAATAAATACTTAGATCCACATGGAGCATAATGACTGTAATTAAAGGGACAATAGTGACTGATATATAATTTTACACACTAAGGAAGTGTGAGAGGGATGAATCTGAATTTAAGCTGTCAGGTGATTTCAAACACCCTCGCAAATATGCCTGGCAATGATGTAAAACTCGGGGACAAAGATGACAGGCTGCTTTAAATTGTATTGTACAAAGAGACATGCACTCATATAATGCATGCACATACACACAGATAAAAAAAAAAACCACCATGCATTACCATACATACACTATATCTATCCAAATGTAAAATCTCTTTTCTCATCACACAGAAAAGAAGCACATGTAATGGGTGTTTGGGTTTCAAAACCCAATCACAGATGGTTTAGAAATTGCATTTTCCATCACTGTGTGAGGTACCTCAGCAGGTGGGTTATCACTTTTTTTCTCTTCTCTCCTCCTACTCCTCTGGGAAATGGAGAGAAAGAGAATCGAGAGAAAAGTGATGGTGTGGTCAGACAGCTAGAGAAGCTCTAATTAGGTCCATGGTTGAACTAACAGTATTTGTAGGCTCCCACCAAGGAGAGTCTCTTACAGTTTAGTCTCTGTTTTACTGTGGGTTGACCACTTTCTAATTTTTGCACGTGAATTTGCTACTTTTTTGTTAGGATTGTCTATATGCATCTGTATTTCTTCTCTATATATACTGTAAAGACAAGTTACACTGTTGTAGAACTCCTCTCCCTTTCTCACTCCCTATTATTCTCTTTATTATTGTGACTGTAATTTACTTGGCAGAAGTTGCCAAGTAAGGTATCTGTGGGGTTGAATATGTATGCATGCTGTGTATACACATGGATGCAATTATCAGTTATTATTTCTGTTCCTTTTGTTCTTTGTATGGTATTTATGTATGCAGGTGTGTGTGTTTGTGTGTGGGGTCAATGTGACACTCAAAATAAGAATAGCTTTCCCGCGCTGCACCAGGTGACTGTGAAGTCAGAAAAATCAAAACAACAGAGAAATTGAGAAAACAGTATAGTCACTGAGTGAATAAGCAAAATTTTCATCCCAGGGGGTGATACTATTGCTAAAACATATTGCCTCAAGGAAAGAAAACAGCACTCAGTACCTCACATTGACTGCTAACTATCTGAAATATTGCATAAAGGGTTGCAGTGTCACTACAGTGAATGCTAATGTAAATACTGAACTTTTACAATAACATTGTCAATTAGAGCAGAGCTGTACGGCTAAAAAAAACGTATATCTCGATATGCTGAAAAGAGAGAGCATCCCTACATGTCTTACATTAAAACAGGTCTACATGTCATAATAAAAATTTTGAAGTATAACATATCAATATTTGTGTAATATATTGTGATATTTATATATTAGAGTTATTTGTATTATTAGAGCTATTTGTAATATTTCATAATTTTGTAACATATTGTATTATTTAATATTGGTATTTTAACTGGAGCAACTGTGACCACATAATTTCCTCTGGGATTAATAAAGTATTCTGATTCTGATTCTGATTAATTGTAACACCAAAACCACTTCCACAGTGTGTCTGTTTATAATTAAAAATTGTTTAAGAAAAACTGTGCAATACATGAAAAGATGTGCATTGTATACAGACGTATGAAGATGCTGTGGTGGTCCAGCCTTCCTCTTTAGGAAGATGGCTCTGTTTGCCCTTGAGAAGTAATGTTACCAGTGCAGATCTGGTGAAAAGCATGCCAGCAGTAATGTTAAGTTACTAAAATCAGCCATGAAGTGTTTAGTCAGGTCCAAAATTCAGTAATAGTTATCCAAATGTTGTGAACTGTGTAAACTGCCCCAGACATTAAAAGGACACAAAAATCCAGTTTTATGCAAGATTATGACAGTGTCTCTCTGCTTCTCCTCATCTCTACAGATTTAGTCTAGAGAGTAGAGGCTAGTTATAGCCACAAGCCAGGCAAGAATAGAGAAATTCGCTGTAGATCTGTGTGCCCACACACCAGTTAGCAAGAGAGAGCGCTGCTGTTCCTTTCTGCTAAAATGTAGTCAATTAAAAACATATTTAAATGGTAACCTGTGCAACCACTATAAAGTATGTTCATAAAACATGAGTGTGTATATCTATTATGGATTTCCCGTTGCTCCCATCTATATTAATAAGGTCTATTTGCAAATTTCTTTGCCCCACGACATACAGTACTAAGTAGATGGTACTGCACTAAGCCATGGGCAAAAGAAAGTGAAAAATTGAAAAAAAATCATTAAACAGTGGAGTACAGTTTGGGGTAATAAATACAAGAGGGTGTTTATGTGTGCAGTTTTATGCCATCACTATGCAATACTCTATAATATTCTCTCTTCTGGCCAAGATTAGGCTTTTACAATTCATGCTGGGACTGACAGGAGTACACACCATGACTTCAAATAAATGAGGGTGTGAAAGAAAGACAAGAGCAACAAAAGAGGGATGAAGAGAATATTTGAAAAATATGCAGTGACAGAGAGGAACTGGAGCTTAGCAAAAACAAAGAGATGTTGCTGATAGCTTCTGATATCTCTGTCAGTGTGAGGAAAAACATCCTTGAACTATTTAGTGTAAGACTTCAGCACAGATGAGGAGATGAGCTCTCTGCTCAGCAGTTAACCCAGAGAACCAAAAAAGAAAAAGAATTGGCATGACAGTGTTAGTATAATGCCTTTTCAGTTTCACATCATTATCATGACACCTTAATGTCAGTTCGTAGAGCAGTACAGTGTAACTATGTCAAGAATATCAACCCTACAGGCTGAACAATAACTGTTTTGTTTAGGAACATAACCCTTTCATTTCTGCTTATGGACCAGCTCACATTGCATGGTTGCAAATGTCATTGAAATGGAAATTACAGTGAATCATGCAGAAGCTAGTATGTCTACATTATTCTACAATGCAGGAAGAGTTGAGCACATTACCTCAATGTCAGCTTGAGAAAAAAAACCACAACTATCCACTGTTTGACATCTTCATCCATATCACAAGTTCTCCATACCATTTTGGGTTTTGTCTTTCTGTTATCAATGTCAGTTTAGTTTGCAATCAATTAGTTAATTTTAATAAGTACCTACTTTGATCATGTAAGTGGCTCTGGAATCTACAGGGTTTGCTCAGACCTGTCTAAAAGTGGAGATTCTGTTGAAAGTTCACATCAGTGTCATCAGAACTTCACCTGATGAAAATGCTGTATTGATTAGCAGTGCAGGCTATTGGGTTAACATAAATCAATGTTCCTGTTCTTAAATGACAAGAAAAAGATGTTTAATATTTAATGTATAAATATTAACTCTGTGTTAGAACTCTGTGGTTCTTAGACCGTGTGTTTTGAGATTTGGGGGTTTTTGATATACTTTTGGTTTTGTGAAGTATGTTTATGTTCTAGTTCTATGGTACTTAGTCTTTCAAGTTTTGTTATTTCTTAGTGCTTCTGAGTTTTGTTATTTATACTTCTAGTCCTCAAGTTCTTCATCTAATAGTCTCCTCTCATGTCCACTTGCTCCTTGTCTTGTTTCTGTGATTATTTTCGGTCTTTGTCTTGTTTATAAGTGTATGTTTAGTTCATAGTCCGTAGTCCCTGTCGTTGTATTTATGGTTCCTGTTTTATTTTGGGAGGTTGTGTTCCTGGTTTGTTGTCTTGAGTTTTGCTTCCTTGTCTCATTTTGTATTTTTCCCCATATGTCTCCACTTCCCTCAATCGCCCTCCTGTCTATATATTGTCTCAGTCTCCCTTTGTCCCTCGTCAGAGTGTACTGTTCAGTTCCCCAGTGCTATTCTGTTTCCTAGTGTCTGAGTTCTCTAGTGAGTTTATAGTTTACATTAGTTTTTCAGTTTAGTTTTGTGTTTTGCCACATATGGTTGTATACCACTCAATAAAGGGCTCGCCTTTAGTTAACCTCTACCTGCCTCCGCGTCTGCAATCTTGAGTCCTCACTCACCACACATGACATTCGGGGAAAAGTATAGAATGAAAGTTGTAACCACTATCTTTCTACTTCTACATTTGTGGAAAAACACAAGCTTCAATATGCTGTGGGGGTTAAATAATGATATAATGCATTCCTAGCCCCTTATACTTATCTTAACCATCAAAACATCATGCCTAACCAAAGTTAAAGCTGATTCTAACATTCACCCTAAAATTACATCCTAACCCTCAAAGCAGTCTCTACCCATGGTGACCTCAATTTTTGTCCTCAAGGTGACACAAGTCCCCATAAATTAGTGAGCAGTCAATAATAACATGAATACATACACACACACACACAGTGACTTCCATTTATTTGCTGAGACTTATTCTATCTTTAATCATAAGTACTACTTGGCTAACTCAATAGACTAAACCTGACCTTATGCTTAACTTAAGTCTTGACCTTAAAATTGAATAATTTACGTTTATGGGGACTTCCTTTGTCTCCCCATTAAGAAGATGCATATATCTCCATTATGCCACTGTGTAAACAGAAATGATTTTAGATCCCCACAACATGAATATTATCTGGACCACACACACACACACACACACACACACACAGATTATAAACCAGAGTCAGAGACTGACTCTGGTTTACTCTGTCATCACAGGATGACAGCAGAGCAGCTCTTGGGGATATAAAGGAATCACGTTTGTATATATTCAGATAATAGTTGCATTATCCCACGTGACTGCTTCTCAATCCAGGCTTATATGCACACATTTCTACCACCTTTGTCCATAGGCCTTTCTGTGTTTGAGATGGCATGGACTCTCATAAAGAAAGCATGAAGAAACGTTTTATTCCATAAGAAGGCAACCCTAAGAAATAAAAAGTAATCAGTGAGTCCAAACTATAATTTTAGTAGACAGAGTGATCTGGAGTATAGGGTGTAATAAAAATTTAATCGCTCCGTCACGCATTCTAACCTTCATTTTGTCTTCTTTTTGGCCATAAAGGCTTTAACATAAGCATATATAGATAAATCTCAAACACAGTTTATATTTACCTTACTATAAATATGGATTGCATCAGTGTTTTCCACCTCTCATCAAAAGCCCTTGTCACTCAGTCCAGGTGATCCCAGAAAAATACACAAACTCTAAATAATAAAAAGACCATGCTGCATATATGTCAGAACACCTGCTTTGGGTTATTACTCTGGTTCAGCAAGACTCTTTATGTTTAAACTAATCTATCATTTATCAGCTTCTGTAAATGAAAAGGCCTGCATACAGCCCTAGTACACCCATTCTGACATGAGTACTGATGAAAAATTGATCAAAGGGAACATGTGTGTGAGTCTGTTCTGCATGGTGTGGCAACTCTGTTATGTATGGAGACACATAACACAGGCCCAAAAGTCAGTGCAGTGCAGATCTTTGATGCCCCTTATTTGGTAATATTACCTGTAAATATTTTTAAAAAGAGAGAGCCTTGTCAAGGGTTTTAAGTGCAGTATGTACTGGGTCCACTTGAAACTTTGCACATCTCTTTGTAAGAAGATTTTTACATTTTTATGCTCAAGTCATCCCACATTGTGCTTATGCTTCACTGGTCTTGCTCTGTTTGATGCTCTCTTTGCTATGGATGTATAACTCCACACTGTCTCTCACTTGATTGTTAGGTTACAGCACATGCAACTACTCCTAGCGGATGGGTCTATCTTATAGGGTATACTGTCAAGGTGATATGTGCTGCAGAGCTAAGTTATTATTCATCACATATAGTATACCGACCACTTTTCAAGTCTACTTGTGCAGCAGCAGGGCAGAGTTTCTGCAAATTTGGCTCACAGGCTCAGTTGCATGTGATCCCAGATCCCTTTCGTCTGTATATGTGTCTTCTCTTTCATCTGTTTTGTAAAATAAAAAATAATCATGGAAAGGGTCAATAGGTCATTCTTGAATGGCATCTTCAGTGAAAACTTGCGGTTGCGTTTTGCTGATGAAGGCTGTAATTGCAGAGAGAAAAGAGGACATCCTTGCATAATGCATCAAAGCCTGCATTAAATGTTAAATATTCACGTATTTTATGCCCCGAAACAAACTTAGCGTGTTTACAGGTCCTAAATATATGAGCATATTAGATGTGAATATCTACATGCATGCATCTGTTTATTTTCAAGAATTCCAAATAATAAAAAAAAAGACTTGAAGCTGATTTTAACCCAGCTGCAATGCCACTGTAATATTTTAGATTTTGCCTGTCCACAATATCCCGATTGATGCTGCAGGACATGTGGTCAGTGTTTTTGTTGTTTATTTTAGTCACTGCAGTCTTTAAGAGATTGTAACTGCTTTTATTATTGTGAGGGTCAGACTGGCTAGGTTTCCCAATTTACACCCAGTCATTACCACTTTACCCATCATTAAAAAAGGCATCGCTCCTATTGGTGTGAGAAAAGCTCCCTTCAAGGCAAGCAATTAACGTACTAGAAAATGCTCCTTATCCTCCGTTTTTTTTCTTCCTTTCCTCTTTTCACCCACTCGTTCAGCCTCTGTTAAGAGTTCAGAGGTTTCTGTGATGTAAGCCTTTTTAATTGTCTCCTGGGGAGATGGGTATTTTTTTTTAATCTGTATCCAACATTACGGCATGACATAGCTGTACTATGTGAGCAGATGTGCAAAGCCTTTGTGAAGGTATCATTTATATCCACCATAGTTCAGTTCCTCATTGTTAATTGCTAAGAGCCCACTGGCTGATAAATGATTTATTTGGCAGACCAGGAAGTCTCTTTGTCCCATATTTATCTCTGTGCACAGTGAAGAATATGGGAAATGTAATTTTTATTACTCATTAAGACACAGTTAATCCCCATTTGAAAATATGTGTTTAGCAGCATTTAAATGGCAAACGAAGCAAGACTGGAACTGCAAAATTTTGATTAGTCCAAGAATTCAATATCCACTTACTAGGAAGCGTCATTTCTCAGAACTTGCTCAAACATTTTTTTTTTTTTTTTTTTGCTCTTGCTCAAACATTTTATCATACTGGGAGTTCAGTATATAAGTAAGGCCAGATGCATTCAGCAAAATCTGCATCAGTGAGCTTGAAGAGAGTTCGTGTGGGCAGTACATTTTGTTGGCAAACGAGAATGTTGTTTTTTAACAGATTGTGTGAGGCGGGTAGTTTGACATGCTTGTGAGGAGCTAAAAGAGCTGTCAGGTGTCGTCAGATAAAGCAACTGTCTCTCATTGCATTTCTCTGTCACCAGATATAAGGACTGGTTCAAGGCCATAGAACCATATATAGTGGTCACCTGTAACTGAGCGTCACAAATATGTTAAAGCTCCAGATGGAAGAAATCTAAAAAAAAAAAGGCACAAAGTACAAAGAGCCAGAATTTGACAATAGACTGCACTCCCCTATCTCACTCACACGTGAAGAAAATAAGTCATTATGACTTTTAACTTCATGTTGGGATTTGAGCCCTGCTCTCCCATGTAAAAGTCCTATCCTCAACCAATTGGACACCCGTAAACTCTCTCCCATCACAGACTAGGTTTTCTAAATTTTAATAATATTCTGAAAGATTATTTTTGATTATTTTGTCTAGTAATTCTTCTGGTGCCCTAATGAAAATCACAAGTCACAACCTTTCCAATCATCCAACATTTTTTTTTCAAATGTGAATTTAATGCTTAATATTAACAAACACTTATTGAGTCTGCAGATGCATACGTTGAATATCTTCCATATGCCTTTGTATCCTCTGCTGCTGACCCTATTTCTTTGCCCTGCTGGTGTAAACTTGTTCCTTTCAGCCGGCCTGTTGCGTGATTTCATGTAGTATTGAATGTACATATTTAAAAAGGCCAGTTGCCTTACAGCAGTGGAAATGCTTTTGAAAATGTCAGCTAGCAGCTAAAATATATAAATATTTTTTCATATTCTATGCATACAGTACATTTGTTCATACTTATCTCTGCTGCTTCAGGCTTTTTAGACCATAACATTTAAATTTTGAAATATTTAACTTCAAAACAAAACAAAACAAAAAAAGACCTCCCAGAGCTGAAATGTACATTGTAAGTTTATTGTATTTATGCAGCAGCAAGGCAGTTTTGTACACAAAGAGGTGGTTGAATACCACATGATGAACATGGAGGTTGTCAGATAATTATTCAAATAAACCCTAATACATGTTGTCTTGCCTCACTATTTTGCCAAGTCAGATTAAAAGTTGTGAAATAATAAATGCATTATTTAATGTGTCATGTTATGTAATTGCAGCTGTGGGTGGTCATGTGTGTTTCTGTTTTTGCATTGGGATATACTTTGTTAGAGCATTTCAGCATTAAAAAAGAATCTATGCTGTCAGGTATGTCACACACATAGATCTTTTGATTTAAGCATTTAATGCTCTGGTCATGATCTCTTGATGCATGCTCAATAATCCAGGTAAAAGAATCCCAAAAAGCTGAATCTGTTCATCTGGACGTAGCGTTTTTTTAGTGGGAGAAACGTTTCTTCACCTCTGGTGACTTCTTCAGTCTCAGCTGACTGCAGGTTTCCCCAACCTTATAAACAGTACATTTGCATAGTGACTGAAACCAGCACCATTGACTAACAATGGGCCATGAGGTCAGTTTCATGATCATTAGTATGCAAATTGTCATGACCATTGATCAATGGCCATGAGTACCATTCACAGAGATTGGGGAATGGCTGCAATCACAGCATTGTAAGATGGTGACAGATGTACCCTTAGGCCCCCTCCTCGGTTAACACAGAGCGAACACCATCCCCACAGACACAGCGACCAGGGAAGCAGAAGAACATCATATCAAAAAGGCCCTGAGTAAATGTGGTTATCCCAGCTGGACATTTGTCAAAGCTGGGAAGGCACCTAAAGAAGGCTCCAGGCGATCCAGGAGAGAAGAAGGACAACTGCTGCCTAAGAAAAAACCTTTGGTGATCCCTTATGTGTCAGGAGTATCGGAACAGCTGAGACGCA